>ML781549.1:1697257-1724249 GCA_009831015.1 Picea engelmannii | reverse complement strand
ACAAAGGAGGTTTCAGGAGGCCAAACAATTTTACTCCCCCGAATGTGCAAAGAGAGAGGGGAAGAGACAGAGAAGACCAGAAAATTCAGGCCCCTTTTCAAAACAATTTTGTGGCCGAGGGGGAAGAAGGAGAAACAGACGAGATTGATCCTGAAATCCATTGCTTCAGAGACACTCCTCCTTTTCCTCATCTCACTCAATCAGCCTACGAGGAGTCCCTCATGGACAGTCAGCTAAACGAACTGAGCAAAGGAGACAAGGCTACTGACAACCAAGGTAGATATGATCTGAGGTCGAAGAAAAAGACAGCAACACCTGATGCTCCTGAGTGGTCCACTAGAACAGAGAAGCCCGCTAATGAAGTAGAAGACAGTCACAGAGGTAAGAAGCACCAACCCCTCTCTCCCATAGTCCAGAGTCATGTTCCCGAAATAAGAGAAATTATGAAGCTTACATATTCTTTTAATTTCGAGCATGAAATTCAAAAGATTAGAATTCCTGTACCCCTGACCGAGTTGATTAAACATGAAGGGTTCAAGAAACGCTTCTCTGAGCTTTTACAGTCTGATACCTCATGCCTTCCCACAGACTCCATCAATTTACAAGATGAAAGCTTGCAGTTATCCTAGGTCCTATGGTAGAAGACAGGAATGACTCGTCCCCTCCCTTCTACACTTCCCTGAACATACATGACAAGGTGTTGCACAACTGCTTGATGGATTCGGGAGCTTCTCACAACCTCATGCCCAAAACTATCATGGAAGAGTTAGGGCTAGAAGTCACCCGAGCCTATCATGACCTCTATTCCTTCGACTCCAGGAAAGTTCAGTGTCTTGGAGTTATCAAAGACCTGGTCGTGACCTTGTTTCATTTGCCCATGAAAAGTGTGGTCATGGATATTGTAGTGGTCGATGTCCCCCCCAAGTTCAGTATGTTGTTATCAAGATCTTGGATAAATAGACTGGGGGGGAATTTGCAAATGGACCTCGCATATGCTACTATCCCAGTGTTTGGAGGAGAGCATATAAGGCTATATAGAGAAGCCCAACTGGCCTATATAATCAGTGATGAGGCCAACCCTACCAACCATCCCATTTTTTCCTTAGACGCTGATTTAGGTTCCAGTGTGCTACAACTCACCAATGCCCTCAAACCTCCTCTTAAACTCAGAAAGCAGCCCACCATTTCCCATAAATTTCCTCCCTCCATCACCCCTGTCTGGAAAATGTTCTTTGATGGAGCCTCTTCCAGGGAAGGTGCTGGAGTTGGGATGGTTTTTGTGTCACCTGCTCAGGAAACCATATATCTATCATACAAGCTGGAATTTGAAGCTACCAACAATGTGGCAGAGTATGAAGCTCTCGTCCTGGGGTTGAGAGCCGCAAGGGAAATGGGAATTCAGGAGGTAGCAGTGTTCGGTGATGCAGAGTTGGTGGTCCAAAAAATCAGAAGCGCTTACCAAGCTAAGCATCCTCAACTCAGGATTTACAGAAATGAGGTATGGGACCTAATTGATAGTTTCTTCTCAGCATTTAACATTTATTTCATCCCAAGATAGGAGAACACAATGGCAGATTCCTTGGCTACATCAGCAAGTAATTTCAAAGTACTCGTGCCACCCAAATTCATATATGATGTGGAAGTAAAATACAGGCCCTCCATACCTGACAACGTCAAACATTGGAAGGTTTTCGAGGATGATCTCGAGGTCAAGAAATTCTCGGAGACTGTCGAAGAATTTTCAGAGATGCATATCGACCAAGACTCTGTCTCTGAAGAAGAGCTTGATGGGGGTAATTTTCTGACTAAGATTGCAAAGCGTAACATTGTGCAGCTGCCCAACAATCATATTCCAAGAGGACTGGTTCTTCTGGAAATGCTTTTTGATAGAAACGATGTGTCATTAAAAGGGGAAACCACGAAGGATGACACTGATACTATTCAGTGCAACATTGGAACCGAGAGTGAGCCCAAGTTTGTCAAATTGTCAAGAAGCCTGACAGAGGAGCAGAAGTCCGAATACACTGGACTTTTGAGAGAATTCGCTGACGTGTTTGCCTGGACCTACGAAGACCTCAAAACATATGACACTTCTGTCATCGAGCATAAAATCCCATTAAAAAAGGAGGCAAAACCATTTAGGCAGAAGCTGAGACAGATCAATCCTATGCTGCTACCTATCATGGAGAGGGAAGTGAAGAAGCTACTTCAAGCTCAGATCATTGTACCGCTGAGGTATTCAGAGTGGGTGGCCAACTTGGTGCCAGTAAGGAAAAAGAGTGGAGAGATCCGACTCTGTGTAGACTTCAGAAACCTGAACAGGAGCTCACGAAAGGATAACTACCCCTTACCAAAGATGGAACATATACTGCAGAGGGTAACAGGAGCTTCTAGGATGTCCATTATTGATGGTTTCTCTAGCTACAATCAGGTCTCTATCCTGCCTGAGGACAGGGAAAAGATGGCATTTACCACTCCATGGGGCACATTCATGTACACCAAGATGTTGTTTGGATTAATGAATGCAGGGGAAATGTTTCAGCGTGCCATGGACATAGCTTTCGTCAGCGAAAAGGACAAATTTGTGGTTGTCTATTTGGATGACATCACAGTGTTTTCAAAGTCTGATAAAGAACACTGTCGTCATCTCAGGAAGGTTTTCCTGAAATGCAGGAGTTTTGGCATTTCATTAAACCCCAAGAAATATCTGTTCACCATACAGGAGGGAAAATTACTAGGCCACATAGTATCAGTGGAAGGAGTCAGGATTGACCCTAGTAGAGTTGAAGCAATACAAGCCTTATCAATCCCGAGGTCCAAGAAGGAGGTCCAATCCTTCCTTGGTAAGATCAATTTTCTGAGGAGGTTTGTGCCTAACTTTGCTGAGGAAGTAAAACTTATAACAGCCATGCTAAGGAAAGGAAATGAAGTGAGGTGGACTTTTGAATCACGACATTCCTTTGAGAAAATAAAGAAGGCCCTGATTGAAGCCCCCATGCTTATTAGTCCCGACTACTCAAAGGATTTCCTTATTTTCTCCTTTGCTTCTCCTGACACGGTGGCTGTTGTTTTATTACAGACAAACAAGGTCAGACTTGAGCAACCTATTGCCTATTTCAGCCAAGCATTGAGCGATGTCGAAGTCGGGTATAACACTATGGAGAAGCGGGCCTATGCCCTGGTAAAGGCTCTCAAGGCATTCAAAATCTATGTCCTGCAGTCAAAAATCATCGCTTACGTCCCCTCAGCTGTTGTTAAAGACATTCTCATCTAGCCTGACATAGACGAGAGAAGGAGTAAGTGGATCGCCAAGATTCTGGAGTTTGACCTGGAAATAAAGCCTACCAAATTGATCAAAGGTCAGGGCTTAGCCAAGCTGTTGGCTGAAGCCAATTTCCAAGCTTTGGGGATAAGTTTCATCAAACGATATTCAGGAATCCAGCAGGGTCGGCTGTCTGAAAGAGACCCTCAAAGGGAGCCCCCATTGGCCCGATGTCCTTGGTATAAGAATGTCATATACTTCCTGCAGGAGTTGCGGCCTCCAGATGGCCTGCCAAGAAACAAAGCAAGAGCTTTGAAGCTCAAAGCAGTCAGATATTGCCTTGTTGACCAAATATTATACTGGAAAGACCCCCTGGGGGTACTGTTAAAATGCATGGATCCACAAGAGTCTGACAGGATCATGTTTGAATTTTACAGCGGCCTATGTGGAGGACACCACTTTTGGAAGGCCACAGCCCACAAAATCCTCAGGGCTGGATACTACTGGCCCACTGTATTCACTGACATCTGTAGAAGGGTCTGGGCTTGTATCAAATGTCAAATATTTTCAGGAAAGTAGCAGCTCAAGTCTCTGCCTTTACAGCCTGTAGTTGTTTCGGGACCCTTCCAGCAATGGGGCCTAGATTTTATTGGAGAAATCCACCCTTCTTCCAGTGGGCAGAACAGATGGATTCTGACTGCCACAGACTTCTTTACCAAATGGATTGAAGTTATCCCCACCAGGAGTGCTTCCCACAAGGTAATTATTGGATTCCTGGAAGACCTCATCACAAGATTCGGATGCCCATGAAAGATCGTTATAGATAATGCAACCTCATTCAAGGTTGAACCGTTGGTTAGGTTCTGTGAGCAATTCGGAATCAAGCTTATTCACTCCACTCCATACTATCCTCAGGGAAATGGTTTAGCAGAATCCTCCAATAAAAGTCTCATAAGGATCATCAAAAGATTATTGGAGGACAACAAAAAGGCTTGGAATTCAAAGCTAAAATTCGCTCTATGGGCTGATCGAGTGACTACAAAGAGATCTATAGGCATCTCCCCTTTCCAGTTATTTTATGGAGCAGAAGTTGTCCTCCCTTATCAGCTGGCTATTCCCATAGTGAAATTCTTCTAGGATCATTAGGAGGAGCCTGATGACATGATCAGAAAGATTCATCAGCTAGTGGAGGTCCAGCAGGCCAGGGAGCAGGCAATGGACAGCATTCAGGATCATTAGCAAAGGATCAAGCAGGTTTTCGATAAGAAGGCCAAGAAAGAGCAGTTCCAGATAGGAGACCTGGTGTTGAAATGGGATGCTCCTAAGCAAGATAAGGGCAAACACGACAAATTTGAAGCCCTATGGATCGGGCCCTTCAAAATTTCAGAGGTTTTCTCGAATAACACATATAGACTACAGGATTTGGAGGGTGAAGAAGTTTTCAGTAGCCCAGTAAATGGGCATTTTCTTAAAAAATGTTTTGTGCTAAGCCTTCCGTGGCTCCTGTGTTTGTAAATATTGTTCTTTCAGTTCCTTGTTTTATTTTTATGTTTCGGCTTAGTAAATGACTCCATAGCCCAACAGCAAGGCACTGGAACTACAAAATGAGTCCTTAGAGCATCACAGGGATGACTCTATCCCCCATGGAGCCTAATGTTAGCAGCATTACTTGTCTTCGGCATCGGGATATCCAGGTCTGCAGGTTGCACGAGGAGCACCCAAACGCAGCGCATAGAAGAAGTCATGTTCGGACTTAAAATCAAGCGAGCAGGTAGAGTTATAGTGTCAACGGTCCTGATCTATCCACATGAGTAGATCAACGGTTCGCAGAAAATTGCAGATAGCGAATTTGCGTCGATGTTAACGCAATGGATCGCGCCCATATTGTATGCGGGGAAGAATAGCAGTCGTACGTCCAAAGGACGCGTGGCGCAAGATCCAGTCGTGTCAGTTTTTCGGCAGTCACAAGTTCGAAGGATGAAAGTTCCATATCACTCTGTATCGTGAAGCCCCGAACCCCGAAGTGCCGATAGCGCCCAAAGTCGGGTCCACAGTATCAAGGGGCAGTCTCAGCCGTCCATTTGAAGCGGACACCTGGCGCGCGATTAGGCTCCTCGCCTTTTCACCCATCGCGGTTTCGAAGCACAGAGAGAAGCTCCCTCATATCCTGATACGCAAAGTAGCGAGAGAATCTAGGACCTGGGGCCCACAGCAGCGTCGGGTGAGTTTAGGACCGTCGGATTTGAAGGATGCATGGCGCACAATTGAAAAATCTTAGTGTTTCGCTCATCGCAACTGTGATGAGCAAGGATCATCTCCTTCCTATCCATGAACGCCAAAAGCCCCTATGGGAATAAAAGCAAGGTCACGGTCTGTGGTCACTTGGGAAATAAAAGAGCTAAGCAAAAGGGGCCGAAAGCGTCGATTCCAGTCACCGAAAGAATCCTCACGATTTCCAGGTGCCATCGGATACGATTTTGCTCCTGGTTTCCACTTGGAGTAAATGAAGGCAAGAACGGGTGGTTGAAACCTCCTTTCACCCATTAAGTGTGGGGAATGGAGAGTCTGGCAAGCGGTCTACTCGAAAAGGTCCTTTGTATCAAATTTTTCAAAGAAACCATGCCGAATTCCTCAGCTAGACAGAGAAGTCTGCATACGCTAGCTCAACACTTAATGGCTCAGCTACCCTCCCCTTACAGGAGTCATGCACAGTTAAGGTGGCGTCTGACAGGGATTATCCGTCTGAATTCGGCTGAAGGGACACCATGCCCTGGATGGCTGAACAGGCCTCTATTAGGTGAATTTTCTTGAGTATATAAACTCAGTCTTTGTATTTTGTAATGATCGATGGTTGAGCAAGGCTCCCGATTGTAAAGTTTTGATGAAGCGTTGGTCGCTCTAGTTAATATACAAAGCATTTAAGACTTCTTACTTTATGGATGTCAACTTATTTTCCATCTCTTTGTTTACTGTGTTATAACAACTCAGAATTGGAGGATCCAGTCGAGTTGTAGCTATTATAGGATGATTTAGGTTGGATCACTATAATAGTTGCATTGTTTCTAATCGGTTCCTGTGATTTTCTTAGCGCTGAAAGACTTGGAATTGAAGGATTCAATCGAGTCACCCCTCAACTCCTTGAAGCTCTGGACCAAGAGGATCTTGGCTTCTGAGTTTTTCACTCTCAAGCCTCCGAAGGCCTATCACCCGAGGCAGTCTTGCTCGCCTTTCTCACAAGTCTTCCATCTACCACCCTTTAATCCATTTACTGACGGAAGTTGGATCAAGACCTCCCTTTCTTTCTACATACCGAGCTCGGTTTCCTGAGTTAAATCTATATCTTCTTGAGTCTTTACCCATCCGATCACCCCATTAAAAAAATCGTGACATAAAACTGATGGGCGTCGGGCTCTTCTCCTGCAAGCAATCCAGGAGTGACTTATGACGCTAACACAAAGAACAATCAAAACTGATCCCGAAATACCTCTCTTGAAATTTCTGAAAAAATATATAGTCTATTACAAAGATCTTGAAATTTAAAATGTGTTTTTCCTTAGGATTGGGATTGGGGCTCCCACGGACCATAAAGAAAATATAAACAAGAAATAATCTTGTATAAGGAGGATGGTGGGTGATAGTATAACAACAAGACATGGAAAGAAGACAAGGAGAAGTTATCAGACTTCGATTAAACCTTTCTAGTGAAAGAAGAGGAGTAACTAGATGAAAGAACTGATAAAGAAAGAAATATGTGATCAACATAAACTTACTATGATGGTCTCTCATGTCTTCACTTTCTTGCTTCTATCATTTTATTGTCTTCATTAACGGTTACAAGAACCGTCTCAACTGTTTCTTGCCCCTCGTTGGTCAATTTGTCGATTGTTGTTTTGAACCATTCTTCAATATAATTTTTCATTGGTGCCACATTTATCTCATGTCGGATTTCAATGTTAAATAACTCTCCTTCCAAGTCTCTTAAATCAAGGGAAATACCATGCACTTCTTCCTCAATATCTTGATTCTTCACGGAATAGTCTACTAGCCAATTGTCTATGTCGTCTTCATTATATTTGAGTATACCATAAAAAAATTCCAACTGAATAACCCTTTAAAAATCTCAACTTGTTCGTCAAACTGTAGTTTTGTTAGGAACATTGAGTTGAAGATTAATTTAGTGTATTTTACTTTGTTAGTACCTCATGCTAGGTATAAATACCTGAGCCTCTAGAACAGTTCTTCCCTTTCCAATATGGCTTCGATGCATGCTTGGACAATATTATTCAAATTTTTAATATTTTCCTTCCAACAAGCATTCAGTTGTTTTATCCAACTTAGGGAAGGAAGATATTCCTCTATTCTTCTTAGTTCCATCGTGTTAGAGACTTTGGTTCCAAAGGGTATTACAACATCAATGTAGAAACCTTTATCGTTCTTCAGATCAACTTGCAAATATTCATGGAAGGCATGTGCCCTCGAGCCAAAAGAAACAATATTTTTCGAAACCTCCCATGCCTATGTTATCAATGTCATTCTTTTCTTAATATTTCTTTCTACATAAATCATGGCTGATGTAAGTAGGATTGAAGATCCTTTCAACTTAATAGTGGGTGTGGTGGGTCCGACTATTGACAAAGGACTAGAAAGAAGTGGAAGAGGCATTAAGGTGTCTTCCAGTTCCTTGATCCTTTCTTTCAACTTAGTGTTTTATGCTTCCAGACAGCCAATGGAATCATCAAGAGAATCCTTAGTTGCTCTATGAATTTTATAGATCTGGGATGGCCTCATATCCTTTAGGTCAACCTATGTATGATATTTTCCTTTCTTATTCTTCAGATAAACTTTTTCTATAATCAATTTCTTAGATTCCTTGTCAAAAACAACGCTTTGGAAAGAGAATGACTCTTCTTCACTAAAGGTCTCATTCTCAATGATCTCTATTGATGAATTTTGTTGGGCTATATTTCCCGGCTGATCAATTGTGGGAAACATTTTCTCAATATCCTCCTTGAAAACCATGTCTTCAAGAGAGAAGCTATTGATGTCATTCTCTATGAGGTTTTCTTATTCCTCATGCACAACATTCTTCCTCTTTTTTCTCAAAGGGAGATTGTGTGAGCTCTCGATTTTTCCGGGGGGGGTGTGAGGATTATTTTCTCCTATGTTGCTTGAACTACTATCAGTAATTTTCATAGTTGGGTGGGCCCTTGGAGAATTGCTCCGGGATGTGGTAGTTTTAGGAGTAATAACTGGAGACTGGGCACTCTTCTCACTGGGACCTTTTCCTTTTTTCTTGTAAAACCCATTTGTACTAAGTATTGTTTCCAAGTCACCAGCATTGTGTGCAAGAGTGCCTAGGTTGTTATATTCTTCTTCATTCAAAATAGTATGAATGAATGAGTTGTTGAATCCTACTGACAACATATGTTCCACAAATAGTTTGTTAGGATTAAACCCCTTTATATTTTCCACATACTTCAGATTTACATTGCTGAAGTGATTTGCAAACTCATCGATTTTATTTATGTTCCTGAATATGAAGTCTCGAATTTTCCATGATAATGGGATGAATTTATTTTTCTGTTTTTCGTGGAAAAAGTGCAGCCAAAAATCGTACTACCTTGCCACTCCCGTAACAAACAATTTATCAAATACATGGTGTGAAAGAAAAGAGGGAATTTATTTGGAGCAGAAGATCCTGATGACATTATGATTTTCCATATGTTCTATCGTTCCCTTTTTCTCAAAGAATTTATTTTCCTGGTCAGATATCCTGGGCGTATTTTTACCAAACAACACTCCTTTGAAAAATGAAACAAAATCATTGTAAACTTTGTAAAAATGCAGAGAAGTATTGTGTCTCCACAATGCTTGATACCAGAAGGTAACTGGATCAATTTCACAGTTCCCCTCTTGCATATATTCAATTTTGGAAATTGACAAAAATACATTATCGCAAATACCAAATAAGAAGCCATAAAGAATTTCTTGTCCCCTTTGTAATGTGATAATTGGGAGGAGATTTCAATGGAAATCAATTTTCCCCAGTCGAAGATAGTTTGCTATTTAACTGTAAAATATAAAATATAAAGAATCATACGAGAAATGGTGGCGGTGCTTTCCTGACCTGTCAACCTGGTAAAAAACGAAGCGATTTCCCGAAATGGGATTTTAAAAGAGTCGACCTGAATCCTGGTTATGTCTTCTGGAACAACCACGAGATTCTCCAAGAACTTAGGAAAGATATCCAAGCCATTGTCATGTTATTTTAGAAAATATTTTCAATCCTCTCCTTTGAAGGTAATTTTTGGTTCAGGGAGCTTTGAAATCTTACGAAACACTTGTGGTGAAACGAATATGGGGGAATGATCTTGGAGTTGTATGATTCGTTGGCTTGGTGCATACTTCTCAACGCACCATGCAACAAGTTATTTGCAATCGAATACCTCAGGGACACACCTGTGTGAGAAATTACGGATGTCCATATTATGAATTTATGTGTAGGAGGAGATGAATAATATGAATATTCTCTTGACTACTGAAAGTTCTGGTCTTCACAACCAAAAATATTCAAAGTATCACCACATAACTGTTGTCTGGTTATTGTTTCCATAGGTTGATACGAGTGTTCTTTCAACTAGATAACAACTTGAAATGAATCCTTTCAAGGAGATAACAATAATATAACCTTTGGAAAATCGTTCTTTAATGAAATTTAAGGAAAAATCTTCTTGAGCCCTTCGCTTATTAATGATGATATTTACAGAGCCTGCATGATCAATTATTAGCACTAAACCATACTAAATGCATATTGGGAAGATCACGAAGATGGTAGGGATGGACAAGAGAAATTTGAATTTGGGGCTTTTTGTGAACTCACCAACCCAGGAACCCGCCAACCCGTGGTTGTGAATGATAAAAAATAGGCTAAGTGTTGCACAACGGTCGATCGGACTTGGATACAAGAGAAATGAGATATTTAGGGTCTCGGTACCCATGACAAGTCTGACGGTCATAATGTAGATCATGGGTCTTTGAGTGCAAAATGGAGACTGTGGAACTTGGAAGATGAAAGCTTGAACCCATGAACCCGCAGTTACAAAAATGGTTAAGTATATTATAACAAGGTGGTCGGTCGGACTCATGATATAGGAGCATGGATGGAGGTTAAGACCCACAATTTTTCCAACCCGAGAACCCGCCAATATTTGAAACGCGACTAAGTATGGTAACTAGAAAGGGGGAAGAGAAGGGATAAAAGAAAAGGGGAATGAGGGTAGGTATAGAAGGGAGAAAAGAAGTTGGGAAAATAGAAAAGGGAGGGAAATTTCAGAAGCGGGAATTGATATCAATGCTACCCAACCCATGGATACAAGTCATCAGGTTAGATTTATACCACTTCATTAAACTATTGTAAATGATTAGATCTTGAGAACTGCAAATCTTGATTAGCTTAGTACCATACAAATTCTCGGTCAAGTCTTCCAAAATTCTCTTGTATCTATTAGCTAAAACAAGGTCCTCATATATCCATGGGGGATTAGGGTTGGAATTATTGCTTAAGATAATAGCTTGATTAGTTTCAGTTATATCTTTAAAGTCTCTTAGCAAGAGGATACTACCTTCATTTCTCAAACTGTAAATATCTTAATCTAATCTTTTATAGGGACAATTTTTATCTAGATTGTTTAAATTGTATAAAAGGTAGAATTAATATGCGTCAAACAACAAATTTCTATATACATATTCTTAGCATTGATATCTGAAATCTCACCTCAAATGACCTGATTGAGAGGGTATTTTTTATGAAGACGAATTGAGGAAAATTTTGTGTTCTTATGTAATACGATATGCCTCCAACTCCTCTACAAGAGGATTTCTTGTTCCATGTTGACCACAATATAAATCCATCTATATGTTAGGGACCTTAGATTCCTCATGCTCCCAAGATTCAACTAGAAATATAATATCAATTTCACTTGGGATACAACTTAATATAGTCCCTTTGTTCCAAGGAAATCCCCGACAGTTCCAAGAAATTATCTGAAATGTCTCAAGTTGTTATTTATTGTTATCCTTTTGGTCTCTTTCACTAATAATAGATTTTTGGTTCCTAATGATGAAGGAGCATCAAACCACGCCAAGTCAAATTCGATTTTCCAAATCTTCTAGAAGTCAACGTGGCCATGAGGACGATATTTCCTCTATATTTGATTAAATTTGTTTGTAACTATTGTGTTAAGCAGATTTTGAGGGATTGTTAAGTGATATTGTTGAGTGTAGATCGGATCCTTTTAGTGATATGATCCCTATTATGATTATGGTTATGAATTGCATCCTTCGGGCATTTGTAAAGGAGGTAGCCATTCATTATGTAAATCGGGTCAAGACCAAAGAGGTCATGCGTATGTAATTCAAGATCGAATATAATGAAGTAGCATGCATTTTATGTATCATGCCTTTTTATGTGTTAATTGTGTATGGAATATTGTGGAATGAATGTGCAAATCCATGTGTTAATGCATAATATAGGAATTGTGATTGTGAGTAGTGAAGCCACCGGACAGAGTTGCAGATTTGGAATACAGTAGAAATGTCATATTCCAACGATAAAGTTGACCAACCGTCGATCATTAAAAAGGATCGACGATGATCCATCCCTTTCGCGTGACAAACAACAAGGGAGTTAACAGAGAGACAACCCCCGAAATGATATACGTTCTTGATCATGTCTCCACATGTACAGAGGATGATCATTTCGTCCCCTCGTTGCCTTGGGATTGTGGAGAGGCCTTTGGCCCCCGAAATGTAGTGCACCTGGTCACAAGATTAGATCTTATGGAGAAAATAATAAGTGGAACTAGGGAGGAGTTATCACATGTTCACCATTAGGAATGGAAGTGCACCAAAGCCATCCATTGTCAACAACTAATTAAGTTGTGACTATCTGTAATACCCCTGTTTCCCCCAACTTGTAAATATAACTATAATTTTCCAAAAGATTGTCGCAGATTGAATATGTGTGAATGTTGGATTTGATGAACCTTTTTTTTATAAAAGGTAATGTATGTATTTATGTTATTAATTGAAAATGGAGTGTTGAAAAAATGTTGAAAAATGGAGGTTTGCCAAGATAGACCATGATGTTATGAGAGAGATGGTGAGGGGAACCAAAAATGGTTGAGATGACCCCCACCAAACCAATACCTTACTAGATTTAATTGTTGAGACATAGAACAGTCCTCTAACCCAGAAATAAATTACCAGTCAGACTGGTAGTTGGAAAATCCCTCCTCAAGAGTTGATGAGGAGAAGGGGTAGAGTACCCATCTTCAAGGCTTCCAGACCTGACCATGTGTTGGGGATTCAGACCCATGCAATCATGTTGAGGAAGGAAAGAAGGGAAGTAATTTCATGGGTAGAAGCAGATCTGTGAAAAGCAGAGTCGAGAGACCAATCTCCAGAAGAGAAAAGAGTGCTTGCAGCTCTCTGGTTCGAGGGAGAACTGAGAAACAATCTCATTATGGGTGCAAGAAGTTGTTGGCAGCGTTTTCGGTCCAAGATGATAAATGGGGCTACAAAGAAGATGAGTGACTATGTAAGTATTGGTTGCAGGCCCCCTTGCTTTGTACAGAGAAAACCAGTTGCTAAGATCCTGTGGGAGGAGGAGAGTAACCTCTGTCCCTAACTGTCATTGAGAAAGAAGAAAGAGTATCTCTCAGAGCATGGTGGTCTAGCTAGGGGGGTGGCCAGCGGTAAATCTATTCAGGAGTGGTTGTTCCTACGGTTGGGTGGAAACAGACACTCCTTTCAACATTCACTTCATGATTTTGTTTTCTGATAAGTATTTTCATACTTTGTGTATTGGAATGGAAGTGATGATTGAATATACATGTTTATGACTAAACCCTAGATTGAATGACTAAGGTAGAAGTATTTATTTTTTTCCTATGAACCCATGCTTTTGAATAGCCTTTTGTTTTGCTTCATCTTAGCAACTAGAGAGTTATGGTACGTGAATCTGCAAGAAATTTGAGGTAGGGTAAACTGGAACGCTAAAGTATTTTTGACCTCTTGAATTTACCTTCGCGGGAATACCAAGTTCAAACTCTATGGAAGGAGGGCACCTCCTTCAGACCCTTCACCCATGTGACTGAGGGCTCATGTCCATGGCCTTAACCAATTCACGGCTAAGAGTTAAGCGTGTAGCCCACGAGAATTATTTAAGGACCAATATGACCAAGGATATGGGAAACCTACGCTAGAACCGAGAGGAGCTAAGCCTTTCTGGCTTCAGAACTCTAGTATTTCGGAGCTCTGGGGTTCCATGACCTTACCATTTTCAAATCGGCCAAAGGTAACATTTTTTTACGATTACCCACGAGGTTGATCGACATCTGGTGGTTTCCCTAACCATGGCAGATAGACATGTTCCACCATTAAACCCCGACCCATTTACCAATCATGAAGTAATGCGAATCGCATATCCGAGGGTATTCGGGAGTCCCACTAGCCATTGGATGTACGCTAAGGTAAGTCTGGAGTTGACTACTTCGGGATAATTGAGGTGTTATAGCACCAAATTCCCTAAACGTCGAAGTTACCAATTGATGTGAGCCATGGATTTAGGGAGTTTGTTGAGAACCCCTCTTAACCATCTGATCAAACAGTGGAGGGACCCGCGTATGTTACTTCGGTGAAGTCCTACTTTGGGAGGGTGGAGCTTCCATAACGCCGAAACCCCTGAAGGTTGGAGCTACCATAATGCCGAAACCCCCGAAGGTTGGAGCTGTGAATCAATGAGAACCGTATATCTAGGGTCATCTCGGGATCTTCCCTGACCATTGGATCTATGCCAAGGTAAGTTCAGCGTTGACCACTCCAGGAGAAACGAGGTGGTAAGTGAGAAGAACATCTGAACGTCGAAGTTACAAAGTAACGGAGGCCGTAGATTAATGGGTCTACATGGACACATCTTGACCATTAGATCTAAGGGCATCGGAAGGTTATCAGTCTGGATTGATGTGCCACACTGAAGTCACCCAGGGTGATGTGGACCCATGATTGACGTTCCACGTGTCACCATGATTCATACGTTTCACAGAACCTATGTGCCCATTAGAACATGACATCTGTCACCCACTGATATGGCCACGTGGCATCTCTGCCATGTCATGTGTCACCCCCTAACACATTTTTCTTGATCCATTTATGGGTGGAGTACTTGGGACCCACCTATCCTTGCCTCCATGTTTAATACGTCACCACGTGTAAGGTTGGACCCTTCGGGAGTCCGGGACTTCGGGTCTCCAGAGGTTTGGGGTGTAGTGTCATAGATAAGCCGAAAGGACAGAATCCCGGAGCCACATGGAGAGATTTCAGGCTCCTTTGGGAGTTCGATATTTTGAGACTATGGAGTATTTGCGCGCAAAAAGGAAAAGGGGCATTCAACACCAAACGTCAATCTCCCGTCCAGTTTATGTGTTAAACGAAGATTAAGTCCTGTTGTTAGATTGGACGATGGATGGACTTCAACCGTGGATGTAGGAACATTGGGGAATCTCTGACACTTCGGGGATACTTGGGGATGGTATGAATGAGATGGACCCACGTGGCATTCGACTAATAACGCCTGAAGAGCTTCGGGAGTCGATAACTCGCAATCTAGAGCTCGGATTTGAGCCTGGTAGCAGTCATTAGAAAGCTATGATTGAGTAGAAGAGGATGAAGACCTCAGAAAGAAGATTCGAGATGATTAAGGTAAGAAAAATTTGGATGCCCCATCCCTAGAAAGGGTACTTAAGGGTCGGGTGTGTTACAAATTGGTATCAGAGTAGGCAACAACACTTGGCCTGCTTGGGCTCATGGACGAGTCACATAAAAATATTATTAGAGACCCTTTAAGGCTAACACTCTATCTTACCCCATTCCTGAGAGGTTTATTTAAACCTCTACTGAAGAGAGGAATGAAATTTTTTGTTGTTGTAGATGTTTTGAAAAATTTGAACTATGTGTTGTTCATAAACTAATAAGTGATTAACTAACAAAAAATGTTTTATCAGCAGTTAAGCAGTCATTGGACAGCAGGAAAACTACAATGTAAGGGATGGTGACACACCATGAGTTGGGGGAAAACTTCCACAACAGAGCAGAGGAATATGATGAGAGGAGGGCGGTGGAAACCTCTCCAGATTTGTCTGAAACCATAAGAAGCCTCATGGAATAATTACAGAGTTGTAAGGCTGACAATGAAAGGCTTATAAAAGAGAAGCAAAAGCAAACTGAAATTAACGCAGTCCTACTGCAAAGCTTATCAGATATACAAAGGCAGCTGCAACATGGACCAACAACCAATCATGTGGACAGACATCATACTAAGAAAACTCAGAGTTCACCTGAGATAACGAAATCATGATCCTGAAAGTGGCCACACAATGAGTAGCACCTCAAAGAAATCCCAACATGGAGTCATGAGACACTCATCGGAAGAATCCTCTAGTGAGGAAACTGACAACTCCAAGGGATATTCTACTAGCAAAACTAGTTCACATTCCCAGAGGAGAGGGAATAAGAGGAAACATTCCAAGAGTCATGACCCTGAAGAGTTTAAGAAATCCAAACCACCCACTTTCGATGGAGAGATTAAAAAGGGGGAAGAAGATAAATTTTGGCTACTTGGCTTGAAGAAGTACTTCAGAGTTCATGACTACTCTGAAAACTTAAGGATCGAATAGCCATTTTCAACCTGAATGGAAAGGCCTACATTTGGTGGGAGGACATTAGGAATGTGAAAGGAATCCATCAGAAGGACTTGTCATAGAAACAATTTCAGAAATACTTCAAGAATAAGTATTTGTCAGAGAAATACTTTGATGGGAATACCAAGGAGTTCTATGAACTCAAGTTAGGACAACTCACAATAGATGAATATATCAACAAATTTCTTGAGATGATAAGGTTTGTGCCCTACATAAATGATGAAAAGGTAAATATGCAACGATTTATTAGTGGACTGCCTCAGTCCTTCCAAGACAAAATTGAATTTGATGAGACAAATACCTTAGAAGACACTATCCAGAAGGCAAGGTATTACTATGAGCAATTCAAGAATAAGACAAAACCTCATGAGGTCTAGAAGAAGAAAATTAATTTGGGATTCAAGAAGAAAAGTTTTAATCCCTCAAGATTTAAGAACCATGGGAAAGGTTCTAAGATGAGCCTTCCTACTAAAAGTGTATATCAATAAAATTTCCCATCTCATAGTGGAAATAAACCCTTTGGAGCAGCCTCAGGTAAGATTGATAACACAAAGAGAGAACCCTTGAAATGTTGGGGTTTTGGAGAAGAACATATGATGAGGGACTTCCCACATAGGAAACACAACAATATGAGGATATACAATGTCTAAGAGGCTACCACAGTCAATGATGTGGCTAGGAACATGCCACAGATTTATGCAGCATTGGATAATAGACAAGTTGACCACCAAGCTTTAGTGGTGGAGATGGAAGGTATGATTTCCAATCATATAGTTTCCATTTTAATTGACCCTGGTTCTAATTTGAGTTATTTTTCCCCTCAAACTGTTGAGAAATGTAAATTTCAACAAGTTAAACATGTTAAATCCTGGTTGGTACAACTAGCCACTAGGACCAAAATAAAAGTAACAGAGGTCATACCAGCATGCCAATTCATTATGAATGGATTACCCACCCAAGCAACCCTAAACATGCTCCCTTTAGGATCTTATGATCTATTGATTGGCATGGACTGGTTGGCTTCCCATAAAACCAAGTTGGACTGTTACAATAAAAATTTGGAGTGTGACAATGGAGAAGGGAGAAAGGTAACCCTACAATGGATTCAAAAGTTTGTCTCAGTGAGACAAATATCAACCCTTCAAGTGAAGAAGTATTGCAGAAAAGGATTCCCTTTATATGCAATAAAAATGTTGAACTATGTTGAGCACAGTAAACCAAACCTAGAGGACAATCCCATATTAAGAGAGTAAAAATATGTGTTTCCATAAGAGGTACCAGGTCTACCTCCAAGAAGAGATATTGACTTTTCAATAGAACTTGCACCAGGAGCGGTGTTAGTGTCTAGAACACCCTATAGAATGAGTACACCAGAGCTGGTTGAGATCAGTATACAGTTGAAGGATATGATGGACAAAGGCTACATTCATCCTAGTGTGTCTCCATGGGGAGCACAAGCCTTGTTTGTGAAAATGAAGGATGCCACACTCAGGTTGTGCATAGACTATAGACAACTCAATAAGATGACCATTAAAAATAAGTATCCCTTGCCAAGGATCGATGACTTAGTTGACCAGTTAAGGGGTTCTACAATTTTCTCCAAGATTGATTTGAGGTCTGGATACCATCAGGTTTGAATTAAAGATGAAGACATCCACAAAACAACCTTTAAGACAAGGTATGGTCACTATGAATTTGTGGTGGTGTCATTTGGGCTAACCAATGCACCAACCACTTTTATGTGCTTAATGAATAATGTACTCAGTAAGTTCTTGGATAGATTTGTATTGGTTTTCATTGATGATATCCTAATATATTCTAAGAATAGGGAAGATCATGAAGAATATCTCAAGCTAGTGCTTTAGGTGCTAAGAGAACATCAACTCTATGCTATGTTTAGTAAGTGTGACTTTTTCCAAAAACAACTCTGTTACTTAGGCCATGTTATTTTTGAAGAAGGAGTGGACATTGATCCCGACAAGATCAAATCCATTATGGATTGGCCTACTACAAAGGATGTATTTGATATCGGATCCTTTATGGGCCTAGACGGATAATATGGGAGGTTCATAAAAGGATTTTCAAAGATTGATTTTCCAATCACCTCCCTTCAGAGAAAGGGAGTTAAATTCACTTGGACATCAAAATGTGAAGAGAGATTCTGAGAGATAAAATACCTTCTAACCAATGCACATGTGTTGACGATTGTAGACTCGAGTAAGGACTTCCTTATGTGTACAGATGCTTGCAAGGAAGGGCTCGGAGGATTCCTTATGCAAGAAGGACATGTAATTTGCTACGAATCCAAAAAATTGAATGAGCATGAAATCAATTATGTGACCCACGATCTAGAATTGGCTACCATAGTACATGCTTTAAAAATGTGGAGGTATTACCTCCTAGGTAGAATATTTGTGCTTATGACAAACCATAGTGGGTTGAGATCTCAGTTTGATCAAACAAAACTCAATGTTAGACAAGCTAGATGGATGGCTCTCCTTAGTGAGTTTGATTTTGAAATCAAGCATATCAAAGGAAAATAAAATAGGGTGGTTGATGCCCTTAGCAAAAGTATGAAAGTAATCCACTTGGCACCTGTAAGCACCTATGAAACGGATGTCAGGGATAGAGTCAAAAGTGCACAAGAAACAAATACATTTTTCAAGACTGTGAAATCATACTTAGAGCAAGAGCCCACGGGGATAAAGTATGAGGGTTATCAATTATTGAATGATGGCATGCTAACTTATAAAGGTAGGTTGTATATTCCAAATTGTGACGACTTGAAGAGGTTCATAATGGATGAACTACAAAAAAGACCATATATTGGTCATCATGGTTATCATAAGATGATCACAACCACTAGGAAACTATTTTATTGGCCCGGAATGAAAAAGGACATAGCTGATTACTTAGCCAAATGTCTAGAATGTCAGCAGGTTAAGGCATAACATTAGCATCCAGCAAGGTTGTTGCAGCTCCTACCAATCCCATAATGGAAATGGGAAACCATCTCCATGGATTTCATCGCGGGGTTACCAAAATCAACCAAACAAAATGATGCCATCATGGTAGTGGTGGACAAATTGAGCAAGGCTTCTCACTTTATTCTTGTCAAGTCAACTTGCAAGGAAATAGATATTGCCAGTATTTTCATGAAAGAAATATTTATACTGCATGGCATTCCTAAATAAATCATATCCAACTGAGATACAAAATTTACTTCTAACATTTGCAAATCTCTGTTTGTTGGTTTTGAAACTAAACTGTTGTTTAGTACAACCTATCACCCTCAAAATGATGGGAAAACGGAGAGGGTAAACCAAGTGTTAGAGGACATGTTAAGGATGCATGTAATGCATCAAGCTAAGAAGTGGGAATACTACCTACCAATGGTAGAATTTGCCTACAATAATGGCTATCAAGAGTCATTGAAGATGAGCCCTTTTGAGGCTCTCTATGGTAGACAGTGCAAGATTCCAATCAGCTGGGATAACCCAGTGGACGGAATTACAATCGGACAAGACATTCTCAAAGAAATGGAACAACAAATAATTCAGATAAAACAAAATCTGAAAATAGCTCAGGATAGACAGAAAAGCTATGCAGGTAGAAAAAGGAATCCTAGAGAGTTCAAAGCAGGGGATCATGTGTATCTTAGAGTTAGACCCAGGAAAATCTCTTTGAGAATGGGAGCTTGTGCCAAGTTGGCACCTCGGTATTGTGAACCCTTTGAAATTTTGGATAGAGTGGGACATGTATCCTATAGACTAGCACTTCCTCCCACAGTGAAGGCACATAATGTTTTCCATGTTTCGTTACTGAAGAAATATGTACATCATTCTAATCATATAATTGATTGGTTTGTGATTCATGTGGAACCACAGGGAGAATTCCTGCCAGAACCACAATGCATAATAGACAGGAAGGGAATTCCACTCAGAAAAATAACCATCGCACAGGTCAAGGTGTAGTGGAAACACTTTGGTCCAGATGAGGCTACATGGGAAATGGAGGATGCCATCAAACATGCATACCCATTTTTGTTTACTTCTATGCATACAGAGCACATTGGCAGGTAGAACATCGAGAATGATTTTCCTTTAAGGGGGAGGGGATTGTAATACCCATGTTTCCCCCAAATTGTAAATATAACTATAATTTTCCAAAAGACTGTGGCAGATTGAATATGTGTGAGTGTTGGATTTGATGAATCTTTTTGTTATAAAAGGTAATGTATGTATTTTTGTTATTAAATGAAAATGGATAGTCTTGCAAAATTGATGAAAAAGGGGGGTTTGGCAAGATAGACCATGACGTTATGAGAGATATGGTGATGGGAACCAGAAATGGTTGATATTGTCCCCACCAAACCAATACCTTATTGGATTTAATTTCTCATACCCAGAATAGTCCTCTGACCCAGAAATGAATTACCAGTCAAACTGGAAGTTGGAAAATCCCTCCTCAAGAGTTAATGAGTAGATGGGGAAGAGTACCCATCTGCAAGGCTTCCAGACCTTACCACGAGCTGGGGATTCAGACCCACGCAATTTTGCTGAGGAAGGAAAGAAAGGAAGTAATGTCATGGGTAGAGGCATATCTGCAAGAAGCAGAGTCGAGAGACCAATCTCCAAAAGATAAAAGAGAGCTTTCAACTCTCTGGATTGAGGGAGAAATGAGAAACAATCTTGTTCTGGGTGCAAGGAGTTTTCGACAACATCTTCAGTCCAAGATGATAAATGGGGCTGCAAAGAAGATGAGTGACTTTGGAAGTACTCATTGCATGCCCTTTTTCTTGGTACAGAGAAAACCAGTAGCTAAGATATCGTGGGAGGAGGAGAGTAACCTTTGTCCCTCACTGTCGCTGAGAAAGAAGAAAGAGTCTCTCTCATAACATCGTGGTCTAGATAGGGGGTGGCCATTGGTAAATCCGTCCAGGAGTGGTTGTGCCTACAGTTGGGTAGAAACATGCACCCCTTTCAGCAGTCGCTTCACAATTATGTTTTCTGATAAGTATTTTCAGAGTCTGTGTATTGGAATGGAAGTGATGATTGAATATACATGTTTATGACTAAACTCTAGATAGAATGATTAAGGTAGAAGTATTTATTGTTTTCCTGTGAACCCGTGATTTTGAATGGCCTTATGTTTTTCCTCAGCTTAGCACCTAGAGATTTATGGGACGTGAGTCTGCAAGAAAGTCGAGGTAGGATTAACTAGAATTCTTAAGTCCTGCTAACCTCTTGAATTTACCTTCACGGGAATACCAAGTTCAAACTCTATGGAAGGAGGGCACCTCCTTTAGACCCTTCACATGTGTAACCGAGGGCTAAGACCTAAGTGTGTAGAGCAAGAGAATTATCTAAGGACCCATATGACCAAGGTCTGGGAACCCTATGCTAGGCCCGAGAGGAGCTAAGCCTTTCTGGATTCAGAACTTCGAGAGTTCGAGGCATCGGGGTGCCATGACCTTACCAATTTCAAACCGGTCGAAGGAAACTTGTTACGGCTACCCAGGGGGTTGAACGACGTCTAGCGGTTTCCCTAACCGTGGCAGATAGGCTTGTTCCACCGTTAAACCCCGACCCATTTACCAATCGTGAAGTAAAGCGAGCCACATATCCGAGGGTATTCGAGAGTCCCCCTAGTCATTGGATCTACGTTGAGGTAAGTCCGACATTGACTACTTCAAGAGAACTAAAGTGTTATAGTACCAAATTCCCCGAACGTTAGAGTTACAAATTTATGTGAGACGTGAATCTAGGGAGTTTGTTGAGAACCCCTCTTAACCATCCGATTAAACAATGGAGGGACTCACGTATGGTACTTCGATGAAGTCCTACTTCGGGAGGGCAGAGCTGCCATAACGCCAAAAATTTAGAAGGACATAGCTGTGAATTAACGAGAACCATAGATATCGGGTCACCTCAGGATCTTCCCTAGCCGTTGGATCTATGCCAAGGTCATTTCGGCGTTGACCACTCCGAGAGAAAGGGGGTGGTAAGTGAGCGGAACACTCGAACGCTGAAGTTACGAAGTAAAAGAGGCCACAGATTAGTGGGTCTACATGGACGCATATTGACCATTAGATATAAGGACGTCGAAAGGTTATCATTCTGGAGTGACGTGGCACACTGAAGTCACCCAGGGTGACGTAGACCCACGATTGATGTGCCATGTGTCACCATGATTCATTTGTTTCGCAGATCCTATGTGCCCATTAGAACGTGACATGTGTCACCCATTGATGTGGCCACATGTCATATCTTTCATGTCGCATGTCACCCCTCTGGCACATTTTTCTCAATCCATTTGGTGGGTGGAGTACTCGGGACCCACCTGTCCTTGCCTCCACGTTTAATACATGACCACGTGTAAGGTTGGACCCTTCAGGAGTTCGGGACTTCGGGTCTTTGGAGGTTTGGGGTGTAGTGTTGTAGATAAGTCGAAAGGTCTGAAGACTGGAGCCTCATGGAGATATTTTGGGCTCCTTCGGGAGTTCAAGATTTTGGGACTCCAGATAATTTGCATGCATAAAGGAAAAGGGGCATTCAGTGCCGAAGCGCCTGTTACGAGGAAAATATCCCTATGGCTAGGGTAAACCACAATAGACAAGTGTGACTACATAAATTAACTCAATTCCAACATATGTTATATAAACCAATGTGCAAGAGATATAAGAAAGAGTCCTACCTTGTCCAAATGTTTGATGATGTCCACCGTTGATCACTTCGAACCAAATGCAAAAAGTTCTCAACAAACAAGTAGAGCAAGCATATAGTGATAATATAACAGGTTAGCACATTAGATAACATAATCCATTAATATACAAAACAAACATGCCCATGGATAATAACTCATATATTTGCAAGATATCAATTGGATGGGAAAGGAGTATTTCTATTAATAAACGATCAGCATAAGTGAAAATATTATAGACTTCCATGTTGGCACGGTTCGGAACCGAGAAACCAATTTCCTTCCAGCTGGGCCTCCACCACTTCAATCCTCCACCAAAGGCAAGCTCATATAAGGGAGACTAAGAGGTTCTCCATCAATAAGGGAAGAGCTTGGGGGTTGAACATTGTGTTCAAACTTAAAGGACAAAGGGATGCAAACTCAATATGAAGTAATAATTTCTCCAGAGTAACTTTGCTCTCAAAGTTGAATTCTCTCTCCCTTTTTCCATAGCTCGGAATTGGATTCTTTATAGCCTTCAAAATGCAATTGAAGGGCTGAGTCGGAATGTTTCCAGTATATGGAAGGCCAAGGATCAGAGATCTCCTGTCGTGACATGGAAACTCGACATTTAATTTTGATTTTCTGGCACAAATCCCGATGTGCACGGGCTGTAGTGGAGCACCCAACATATACGCTTGTTGTATATCTTGCAAGGTGCGTACAAGTGGAAAAATATTTATTTTTATCTCTGGATTTATCAATTAGGGAAAGTAAGTCTGCATGGGGGAATGGAATAAGGCCTTCTCTGCAAGATTGCATAGGTTGAGGCAAATCTTGCTCTAACAAATGCCCCCTAATGTGTGAGGTCAGAGGAAAATCTGTGATGGTCGAAATACATTATAAATAACCTAGAAGTGGAGTGGTAGAGAGACAGCTGGATGAACTCAATTGCTCATTACACTTTGTACTGAATTTGCATACATGGTTGCCAAAATTACACTACAGATCCATGTGGAAAATATACAAAACAAGTGTTTGTGACCATTAATAGGAAAATACAAATGTGGTTACATGCCAAAAGTTGTCATAGTCACGAACAAGGCCCAGTGGAACCAGTCTCAAAAAACCAAGCTGAGGATATATGTCTAACATGGAGTACAACCTGATCTCCCATGATCACTGAAGTCATATAGGTACTGGTCCAATGAAAAGGAAGCAACAGCTCAGGAAAGATGCGGCCACATAGTGATGTCTTCAAGTCTTCTACACAATCCGCCAAAGGTGCAAGTCTACATCATGTGAATAAAGGAGTTGAGGTCGAACACAATGAGACATTGTTTGATTACCGATCAATGAGGTATACCATTAAGAAACGCGAGACAACCTACCGGTATCAAGGCATCAAGTACATTCTTACAAGTGTGAATAAAGGAGTTGGTGTCAAACACCTGAAGAATCCATCGATCAGGAGACATTGATGTATTCCCAACTATCAATGGTGAGAGAGCCTGCCACTAATGACTGCAAATCTGAAGGTACTCATAAGACTCTAGGCCCCATTTCCAGAATAAATGGGTTGATGTCGATGGAAAGAGACCCGCTGAAAGGAGATCATTAAGGCATCTCTCATTATTCAGCACGAGGTACAAAGCAACAGCTTCGTGATTTGGTGGAAATTGGACGAAGAACAATTTCACGAACCAACGACCCAGTGCGTCTTTTGCGTGTGCCAAGTGTAAGCGGTACACGAAAAAGACCCTCTGAATAGCATCCAATGATGAAAAACTACTGACAAAGGTGAGGAAACCACCAATAAGGATAATGGCATCCAAGACATTGCATGAATCCCAATGTGTGAATAGATGTCTTGTCGTCGAACACAAGGGAAACCACCAGTCAACGACCAATGATGAAATGTCGATTATTGGGTTCAAGGTTGCCTACCAATGATGAAAGTAGGACCAAGGTGCATGATAGGACTACATTATCATGTGATTCTGAGACAAACTGAGGGTATGGCTGACATGCAAAGTCAAGAGTTCTGAGAAGTGGCCGACATGGGTTGATAGACTTCCTTTGAACAAGACCATGAGACATGTGGAGTACTTCGACAGCATAGACCTGATGATGAAACCATAAGATCCAGGAGGCGTTGATGAAATTCTCTATAGGGACTGGAAGAGTAACTAGTTGATACAGAAGACTCTGTAACGAGCTCAGCTTCCTAAGGCCATGCTAATCCCAAAATTATGATGATGAATGGACTCAAATAATTTTGTGCTATGTTCAAAGGTGACACAACTATTTTCGATATAAGATAATACTCCCTTCCCGCCAGTCTTTTTTTACTTTTTTTTTCATAGTCAAATGAATGCTATGATACAAAGGAAGAAACGAGTGTCGCAAGTAAGAAAAACTAGCTCCAGCAGTGGAATGTACCCATTCTCAATGCAAGGAAGTGCATGCAGGATATGGACACTCGGGGGAATGTTCCCTCCTAGGTATAGGGTGTCAAATTGTGAAGGATATAAACAAGGCTTTGCTTGGTTGAGGATGAAAAACTATTGAGGCAAATGGTTTATAACGCAAAGAGAGAACCGACTATAGGCTCAATACTGCAAGCAAGGGCATGAGATGCAATCACAACTTGACACCAAAAAATGTCCTTTTTTATGTCTTTTAGTCTACTTGGTGTGAAAAAGGGGTAAACTTGTGCCAAATGGACGTCTCTTCAAAACCAATTTACGAGTGTGAAAAAGACAAGTTCACTCGACGATATTTTCACTTTTTGATAACGAGTTGGAAAAGAGCTTAACTAAGACTCACGACCTTTCAAATCCAATTTAATGAGTGTGAAAGGGAAAAATCACTAGACAATATTTTCATATTTTTAGACGAGTCGGAAAAGAGCTTAAATTAAACTCGTTGATGTTGTTCTAATCAACATGTAATGGAGGAGGCCAAGGCTCCCATACTTTCCTTCTGTGGAATGTCAGTATCTTAGGAATAGTCGACAAAAGCTTGGGAAAACCCAAAGCTCTCCAAGTGGAGGAGGATAAAGCACTAACGGATTATACAGTCTCTGTGATGGTTCGAATAATGTCTCTTACTGGAAAATACATAGGTGGGTGTAATGATCCCAAGCCATTATGCAAGGATCATCACTGTTTTGGTGTCTTTTTAAAACTTTTTCTGAGTGTGAGGTATTTCATCAAACTGTTTGTTGATCTATTTGTTTAGTTGTGTTTATATGTGTGTATGCAGCAAATAACAAAAAGAGATAACCATGGAACATACCTCAACCATATGCAATAAGATAGACAAGCCAAAACATCTCAAATCTTCTTTATTCATAAAATAGAAGAATCTGCTACAATGGAGATGTCGATCTGGAATGCTCAACAGATGGTCAAGATGATAGACAATAGATAACAAGTATGAGCTGCTACAAAATGCTCCCGCTGATACAAAACAAACCTCCAAAGGCTGGATAAGAGATGAAGACCAATGCCAAGTGCCAAACCCCTCAAGCTGGAAGATGCCACGCTCTGCTGGATAACTGAAGCTCGTCAATAATTCGGCCCTGGTGCCAAAGATGTCCAATCATCTCAAGAAAGGTGTCAAACAGTAGATCGGGTGATGGTAAGAACAAACCAAGTGCCCGAATCTCCAATATCCCTCTCAATCTCTGTAGATCTGAACTCCTCCAATTAATGGTCCACCCCACTGGATGCCTGAAACCCTAGATAATTCGGCCAAGGTGAATGAACCCTCCAAATCTCCTGAAACTCTCCAAATTGATAGATCATGACGCTGTAATGAGAACCCAAGTGCTCAAATCATCAAAATGCTTGCTAGATCCTTAGATCTAGCTTCTCTCCAAATGATGGTGCGCCCTCCTCTTGGGAAAACGTCCCACTCTCAATACAAATCGATCCTCCACTGAAAGACTCTAGAAAACCACCAAGAATGATGCCAAGACACCTACAAAGGAAACCCAATACCTAGAATTCCCGGAATCCCTTCTCCTCAGCTAGGACGAATCCCTCCTCAATGAATGGTGCACCCCCCTTGCTGGAAACCCCCAACTGGTGCGCCCTCTCTCTATCTACACAAGCAACTAATGTGGAATCCTCCTGCAACTGAGTAGATCTGGAACTAGAATGGTGTGGGAGCGTATTGCAGCTCCGAGACCAAGCTTGGGACAAGCTAGGTGGAATATTTCACCACCGAATCGTCCTCTAGGGTTTGTTAAGTCAAAACCCTCAAAACCCCCAATGTTGGGCTC
>ML781549.1:1666827-1696657 GCA_009831015.1 Picea engelmannii | reverse complement strand
TAGCCATCCCATCTTGTAGTGTTTCTCCTCTCGATTCCAATGAGCTATTACACTGAGAGGTTCCTCCAAGTAATGTGCCCAAAATGACCTCTTTAGTGAATTCCATTGACTTATAGCTCAAAATAGTCAAAATCATGGAAATCGTCAGAATGCAACGAAACCAAATCCAACCTGTGCGGGATGGCTCATAATGACGGAATATGATCATCAATGCAAGTTGGACCCCACAATGCCTCTAAAATACCCCTGTACTCGCTCTAGCACCCATCTGGCTACTCTGGTCATCATAAATCTCTACCATGTGGTGATGTCCCAAAGTGGGGACATTACAGTGGGGGTGTGGGATACCCCACAAGGCCGTCCCAATTGAAGGTGATCTCCTCAAACCCCGGAGGGGGAGGACTCAGGGAAAGTAGAGCTCTCTCTCATTCAGAATATGAAAGATTAGGGATGTTGACAACGAGATTCAAGGATGCATTACTCTCTACAAAGGGAGTAGGATTTACTAGAGATTGCTCTGGTACGACCACCTCTTCAATTCTAGGTTGAAGAGGATGTAGGATAACATGGATAGGTGATACATCACCCTCGAAAATGGGGGTGTGATCAAGATAAGATTGAAATGACGTTATTGTCGTGTCAATCGAAGGAACAAGGTGTGGGGAAACCACAGATGCCTCAGAATCTGAAGGGCCCTTAGGTGAGCCCCACGCTTCTGGTATCCCAACCGTGGCTGGACATAAATGAGTAAGATGACTTCCTTCACAAGTCCTGCAAAGGAATTTATGCTTACGTCTGAGGTGTCTATGCTTCTCAATGCCCCTAGTGTCTTTCACGATGGTTGGTGACATACTATCAATGTGGCAGGAAAAGGTGGGAGAGCCATCTCCTACATGGTATACAGAGGTCAGAGAGGTGGCATTGATATGACTCATGGTGACTAAAGTGGTGCCCCCAGCATGACTCCCAACAGTCGGGTACGTATTGTCAACATAACCTGTAGAAGTTGTCGACCCATCTCCAACATGACTAGCAAAGGTTGGTGATGGAGCTCCAATATGACTGACAGTGACTGGACTAGCGGTGGATTATGGCATTTGATGCCAAGGTCTAGGTAAAGATTGACTTTGAAACATTGCAGGCCAGGAAGGGTCCTAGTTTACCCCTTGTCCCTGTCCGGAAAGGTAGTATCCTCCGTTTAATTGATTCAGAGAAGTCTGAACGAGCATCATCACCGAAGTCTGCGAAGAGATGAAAGTATGATAAGGATTATTCGAGTGAGGATATATGTTTCCCCCTTTTGAAGGGGTCCCATGAAGCGGGTAGCCCGAACTGTAAAACCGATTCTCCCCGTATGAAACACCCGAGGATACATGAGGATTGGACATGGAAAAAGTGTTCAAAGGAACTGACATGGCGGACTGAGGATACAAGGATGGAGTGTAGTAGGTAGAATAAGCACCCATCTAACTATTGGCTCCTGAAAGAGCATAACTAGGATTGGATTCGTAAGAGGGGAGGTTCCAACCTCCCGTCGTAAAGGAAGGTTGAGGGAAATGGCTCATATCAAATGAAGACGTAGGCATTAAGGCCATGGTGCCCCCAGATCCAATGCTAGGATTCATATAAGTGGACTAGAGAGAGGATTGCAAGGGTGAAGGCATATCAACAGGAGAATGACTAGAGACCCAAGGAGCGGATTGAGTACCAAATTTTTGCATACCATTATAAGAAACAGGAGGATTCATCCCCATGAAATGAGTAGGCATCATGGGGTAAGTAGCAATAAACGAGGGAGCCAAAGGGACTCCACTATCCATAACAAGGGCTCAGTATAGACTCTTAAGGCCAAATAGTAAGCAAAGAGAACACTAAAAGTCAAACGACCAATATGCATGCAAACGGGGTAAAGTGGTTGAGTGGCCTCCCTCCCTAAAGAAGGTATGTCTCGCCCAAGAGGGGACTGAGACTCCCTACTAAAGATCGGAGGTAACAGAATCAGTTATAAGGGCCCTCGTGAGCTTAAAAACCAGTTGATTAGATCCCCCCAGAGAGGTAATCCTCCATAAAAGTTGTGTGTTGTCTGACCCTTATCTGACCCAGGGTACCTATAGAATAACCCTTGCAAGTAACCTATGAGACACCTAAGCCAAGAAACTAATAAACCATTGTATAATCGATGCACAAGCAAGTAGTCGTAAGTCAGGTCCACCGTATGGGCATGGTAGCAAAGCCCGAAACCTTGAAAGCACCGCCTCTCATGGAGGTAAAGGCACTAACAAGATCCCCGGATATGAATAGATCCCCAGAAATATCTTCGACGCTAGGAAGGTATCAGGGGGATATCCCTTCAACCAACTTCACACGACCTCGTGATTAACTCCGGTGTGAGAGGAGCCTCCTGATCTTACCAATTATACAATGGATTTCTCCACTCCCTAACTCAAACACACATGTTGATTCAATTGCCTTGGAGAATTTTACTCACAAAATCCTATTCCAAGGCACTAAATCCTAGGCTAGTTTGTGCACCCTAGAAAAATAAAATCGTTACTAATAAATTTTATATTATAGCATTGATTTTATGGTCGTGATTACTCAAAAAGGTATGGTAATGAAACTCATGGTGTTATGACTCTGCAAGAAAAGTAAATATGAAAGTAATGCAAAGTCCTAACTTTAACTTTTGATGAATGATATGCAATTTTCAAATTCAAAACTGCAATTCCGAAGTAAAGATGCAATATTTCACTATCTGCACTAAGCTAATGATAGAGATTCAAAGAAAAAAATGCCTATTTTTTTTTATTTTCAATATATCGAAACTGAAAATGCATGGATTGAAAAGTAACTTGACATATAGCCCTACTGTGTATAAAAAAGAGATAAATCAAGCAACAAAACACCCAGTCGGATGTACAAGGACAATAAAAATGAAAAGATGAAGAGAAAGACTTCGCTCAGAAATTCAACCTAAAGAGGGTTTCATGTCATCCCACAGGCACTCAACAAGCACTATAGAGACCTAAGGAGGCTCAACAAGCATCAAATCCCACCCAACAAACACCAGACCAAGCAAACAAGCAAGGAAAAGAGGTGTACGCGACTGTTTGGGAAAACAGAGCATATATACACAGCTTGCGGTGAGACAACCTACGTGTATATGTGACTGTCAAGCCAAAATGCGCGTATATGCTTTGAAACAAGTCCAGACAAGGGAGAAAAGGATGAAAACTCAGACCCAGAGTGAACAGGGGCTGTCAAGCGATGTTACGACAAGAACCACAATAGAAACAAGAGCAATTTAAGGAGAAAAGTACTTCAAACCCTAGGAAAGAAGATTCATCCCCGGTATGGTCGTCAATTATGTTACGAGGAAAATCTCTCTATGGCTAGGGTAAACCACAACAGATAGGTGTGACTACAGAAATCAACTCAATTCCAGCATATTCTATATAAACCAATGTGCAAGAGATATCAGAAAGATCCCTACCTCGTCCAAACGTTTGATGATGTCCACCATTGAGAACTTTGACCCAAAGCTTTATACCTGCAACAAGTTCTCAACAAACACGCAGAGCAAGCATATAGTGATAATATAACAGGTTAGCACATTAGATAGCATAATCCATTAATATACAAAACAAACATGCCCATGGATGATAACTCATATATTTGCAAGATATCAATTGGACGGGAAAGGAGTATTTATGTTAATAAATGATCAGGATAAGTGAAAAGATTACAAACTTTCGTGTCGGCATGGTTCAGAACCGAGAAACCAAGTTCCTTCTAGCTGGGTCTCCACCACTTCAATCCTCCACCAAAGGCAAGCTCATATAAGGGAGACTAAGAGGTCCTCCATCAAGAGCTTGGGGGATGAACACTATGTTCAAACTTAAAGGACAAAGGGATGCAAACTCAATATGAAGTAATAATTTCTCTAGAGTAACTTTGCTCTCAAAGTTGAATTCTCTCTCCCTTTTTCCATAGCTCGGAATTGGCTTCTTTGTAGCCTTCAAAATGCAACTGAAGGGTTGAGTCGGAACGTTTCCAGTATATGGAAGGCCAAGGATCAGAGATCTCATGTCATGACATGGAAACCCAACATTTAATTTTGATTTTCTGGCACAAATCCCGATGTACGCGGGCTGTAGTGGAGGAGCCAGCGTATACGCTTGTTGTATAGCTTGCAAGGTGCATACAAGTGGAAAAATATTTATTTTTGTCTCTGGATTTATCAATCAGGGAAAGTAAGTCTGCATGGGGGAATGGAATAAGGCCTTCTCCGCAATATTGCATAGGGTGAGGCAAATCTTTCTCTAACAGTGTCGAACACTGAACTCCCCTCCAATTTATGTGTTAAACGAAGATTAAGTCTCGTTGTTGCATTTGACGGTGGATGGACTCCACCGTGGATGTAGGAATGTTGGGGAATCTTCGGGACTTCGGGGAAACTTGGGTATGGTACAAATGAGATGGACCCACATGGGTGCCACGTGGCCCTCGACTAATAGCGCCCAAAGAGCTTCGGGAGGCCATAACTCAAAATCCAGAGCTCGAATTTGAGACTAGCAGTATTCATTGGAAATCTACAATTGAGTAGAAGAGGATGAAGACCTCGGAAAGAAGATTCGAGACGATTAAAGTAAGAAAATTTTTGAGTCCCCATCCCTAGAAAGGCTACTTAGGGGTCGAGTGTGTTACACCGTCGATCTTGAAAAGAAATAAGTGCTTGTTGGCTTAGTGCTTAGTCAATGCCTATCGTCGTATGGAATATAGAACCTTGATACGATGATATGGACATTGTTACATTCCATTATACAGGACCATAACCCACAGGTCCCGAGATTGGGATCATTGGAAATTGGAAACGAAGGACCCCCATATTTTGTTTTCATCAAGTGGTATCAGAGCACAGAAATATTTCTTGCATGTTGGAGAATGGAAAATAACTTCTAGTTGTAGTTGGGTAGAAGTTGTTGGGAAATTCCACAGTTGCGATTGTGGGTAGAATTGTCCAGGAGAGTGAGCAGTGTGCAACAACCAGAGGAGGAGAGGAAGCTCGAAAGGTTCCAGAGTAGGTGAACCTGTGATACCTAAAGTTCGAGCCAGAGGAGGAGAGCCTGATGAAGGAGCATCAACCCACCCCAATTCAAATTCGATTTTGAAAATCTTCTAGAAGTCGACGTGGCCATGAGGATGATATTTCCTCTATATTTGATTGAATTTATTTGTAATTGTTGTGTTAAGCATATTTTGAGGGATTTTTAAGCGATATTGTTGAGTGTAGATCGGATCCTTTCAGTGATCCAATGCCTATTATGATTATGGTTATAAATTGCAACCTTCGGGTGTTTATAAAGGAGGAGGCCATTCACGATGTAAATCAGGATAGGCCCAAAGAGGTCGTGCGTATATAATTTGAGATCGAATATAATGAAGTAGCATGTATTTTATGTATCAGGTCTATTTATGTGTTAATTGTGTATGGAATATTGTGGAATGAGTGTGTAAATCCCTGTGTTAATGCATAAGCTGGGAATTGTGAGTGTGATTAGTGAGGCCACTGGACATAGTTTCAGATCTGGAATATAGTGGAAGTGTCATATTCCAGCGATGAAGGTGATCGACAGTCGATCACTGAAAAAGATCGACGATGATCCTTCCCTTTCGCATGAAAAAAAATGAGGGCGTTAACATAAAGGAGATCCCAGAAATAATATACGTCGTTGATCATGTCTCCACGTGTCAAGAGGACGATATTTTTGGCCCCTCGCTGCCTTGGGATTTTGGAAAGGCCTTTGGCCCCCAAAATGTAGAGTACCTGGTCACAAGATTAGGTCTTATGGAAGAAGTAATAAGTGGAGCTAGGGAGGAGTTATCGCATGTTCTCCATTAGGACTGGAAGTGCACCATAGCCATCCATTGTCAACAACTAATTAAGTCATGATCGTTGATCTTGAAAATAAATAAGCGCTTCTTGGCTTAGCGCTTAGTCACTGCATATGGTCGCATGGAATATAGAACCTTGTTGCGTTGATATGGACACTGTTATAGTCCATTATGTGGGACCATAACCCACAGGTCCCGGGATCGGGATCATTGGAAACAGGAAACGAAGGACCCCCATATTTCGTTTTCATTACCTAACTATTTTCCATTTTCCTTCCTTTCTGGCTTTCTTTACCTTTTTAACCTCCTTCCTTAATTTAGCTTGATCTTTTGGAATGAGGTCTTCATTTACAAATACTCCAAACCCATTTAAGCTCGGAGTTTTACTATAAGTATGTCATATTTATGGGCATTAGAGATTACCATAACTCGAATCAACATATTTTTATGTTCAATTATTTTTCCCAACCTTTTTGCTTCTATAAGGCCAATTGTTTCAATTTGTGATTTATTTTTTAATTCCTCCTTGACTATTTCTAATGTGTCCTCGTCTTTCTATTCTTTTATACCAAAAATGATTAGGTTCAAGGCTCTTTTGTTACACTCATGGTCTAACTCTATGATCTTATTCATTTCCTCTTTGATAGGTTTGATATCCAATTATTTAACTTGTCTTCTAACTCTTTAACAATGTCCCTAAGATTGTTATTTTAATCCACCTCTTCTTCCTTCATTAATTGTTTTTTTTTTTTGTTTGATAGTTTGTACGTGACCCGCGGGACTAGCATGTGGTTGAGAAACCGCGACTCAGGGGCATCTAAGCCATCAAAATCACCCGGGGATTGCACCCAGCCTGAGCCACACCAACCCTTAACATGGATGGATTTTTTTGTCCCCGTAGGTTTCGAACCGATGACTTAACATCATAGAGTGTCTTAACAACACACTCCGTCACCGTCTGTCCTACACCTCGAGGACCTTCATTAATTGTTTTTGTTCTTCGTTTCTTTTTTCTATTTCTTGTAATCTAGCCTCCATTTTGTGTAGCTGAGTCTCAAACCCTAATAGTATATTGTCCATCTATCTATGAATATTATCTTCGAAGGATCTAAATTTATTATCAAGCATTGCTACTAACTCACTTCAAAGCATTGCTACTAATTCACTTTGTAGTTTGGCTTATATCTCTTCTCTACGTTTTTCTATTGATTCTATATATTCATGCAAACATTTTTCTATTGATTTTATAGATTCATGTAAACTATCTAGGGTTACTTAATCATATTAACAACGGTGAATTAATCATATTGAAAAGAAACATAAATAAATAAGAAACTTGTGCACTAATTCACATAAGGGTTTGAATAGTCACGAACAGAATTACCGTAGATCAGATTTACTAGAAACTAGATTTACAATAAACCTAGAGATATATATTCACACAATAGCACCACAAAGATAATATTCACCACAGTACAAATAAAATTCACCGCATAGATAATATTCACTACCATATGTATTCACACCAGAAGTAATATTCACCACATAAATATATTCACCACCGTATGTATTCACCGCAAAGATGATATATACTTGTTATTAACTTTAACTTTAAGTTAGAAAAACAATTTTATTTTTTTGTTATGGTTAATTTTAAGAAAAAATTAAATATTTTGAAAATAAAAATTAACTTTTATAAATTTAATAATGAAACTTAGAGGTGTACAAAAATTTAAAATATTTTAAAAATAAAGATTTTGTAAAGTTTACATTTAACAAAGTAAATGATGAAATTAATTTTTTTTAAATAACATAATTTACACAAAAATTATATTTCATTTAAAAAAAATTGTGATATTATTAATATTTATAAAAATATTAACTCATAAAAATCAAAGTGAGCTCAAAAATCTTATTTATAAGATATTTAATCTTAAAAACATTCTAATAAAACAAAAAAATTATATTTTCCTTACAAATATACATATATACATGTACATGTTGAGCCGCAACAAACACTCCTTCAATTTTCAAAAAAATTAAAGGTCCCTTCATTTATTTTTGCTATTAGATTGTTTTTCATTTCATTTCATTTTGTATCTAAGTTTATTAGACTTTATAAATAAATTTTCAACCGTTTCTTTGAAATTTAAACATTTTAAAATTGCAATAAACTTTCAAAAATCCAACAGTTTCTTTGAAATTTAAACATTTTAAAATTGAAATAACTTCCAAAAATCCTTAAAATTTAATAAAAATTTTCAAATATCAAGTAATATAGTTTTTTTGTTTTTTGTTTTTTTTCTTCCTCGAAATTTTTGTCAAAAAAACTCATCTGATACTTTCCTACTTAATGGATAATATAATGTACTAAACCACCACAAGACTCAAACTCAGTGACCTCTCCTCATATCGTTTATTGAGCCATGATTTCATGCTTTTCATTTCCCAAAAATTCGATACCCGATAATCTGTTACGTCAAAATATCATTTGTAAAGTTTTTGTATGGTTACATTAAACGCCCGATATCCGATTTTTGATACCCAAAGACTCGATATCGGATATGGGAATTTCGTATAATTGAGAAACTTATTGTTTACTATGTAAAATTTATAAAAGGAAAATCTGTTAGGAGGTTAATCTTAACCATGTTTTAAAAAAAAACACACTTGTAAAAATGTTTAAATTTTAACATTATCCATAAAAAGATTTAAACACTTGATATCATTAAAACTAATCTATTTAAGTAGATTTATATGATTATTTTACATTTTTACATTGTACCTTTTAACATTAAATAATAATAATTATCCCCATTATATAAATATATAGACATATTTAGAATAAATCTACAACTAAGAAAAATGTATATTAAAATTAAATACTCATTGAATATTCGCTGAATTAAGTGCATCTCTTTCCGCACAAGTTTGATTTGATTCGTGTACAACGACATACTTTAGGATTTTCTTGTACAACCTGCCTCTAATTTATTTACATATTTGTTGATAGCCATTTGCAAGAAGCATATAATAAAATGAGAAACAAAGGGAGGAGTACCGCGTGTTTTATAATTTAAGAAATAATGGAAAGTGTAAGGAGTAGTTGATTTGTTTATTCTAAGAAATAATCTCAAGTGTAGTTAATCATTATATAGTTATATAGATAAATATATTATATTATATCGATTTTTAAACTATTTTTTATATCAACTAATAAAGTTTATGATTTATGTTCTATTAAAAAATAAGTAAGAAACTATAACGTTAGTAATACAATGGTAAAGTTTAAATTATCAATTTGTTTATTGAAATAGTATAGTATTTTCCTCTCTAAGTTAATGGCTAGTTGTTCTATGGAATTTTCTTCAATCATTTGTTTCTTGTTTGCATTACTTTTTTTCAGTCAACTCTTTGTATCTTTAATTAGATCCTAGTGTCTAGGAAACGTTGATTCTTAGTGTATAATATAAGATGTGAATTTGACATGTCCCTAATTTGTGAGTATGTTGTAAAGTAGAAGAAGTGTTCCATGTTTTTTTTTTCAATTTTAGTTTATATTAGTTGATTTTAATCGAAATCCCGTCAATGTCTATCACTATCATTTTATATCTATGTAGATTCAATTTTCTCAATGTCTTTGATTATGTTGGGTATAGTCATTCTTATTTAGGATTATCTTTTAAGAGGTATTATCTTTTAATCTTAGACAATTTGTATCAAGTGTTTTTTTTTGTTCTCTCTCTCTGGTTGCATTTGCTTCTAGATATACTTGGGCTCATATTTCACATCCATAAAGATGCATTAGGGTTATGAGTGTTTATAAGAGGGAGCATAGTTTTTACCACTTCCAAACATGTATTGTTTTGTAGCTATTTTCTAGCAAAAAGAAACCTTTCCACCCTCCTTGTAGTGTTTTCCTTGTGCATGTTCCCCACCTTAACTTCTCACTAAAATTTAGTGCCAAATATTTATAGTTTTGGGTTATCTTTATTTGCTCACCTTCCAAATTGATTTGTGAGTGTTTTGATGTTTTGTTATTTTTTTAGCTTGAAGACTACTTATTATATTAGTTTTGTTCATGTTCATGTTGATCCCAATCTCCATGCAAAAGGACTCTAGGTGACCAGGCTATAGGTTGTCTTTATAAACCTTGGCTAAAGAAGCGAGCAAAGACATTACATGTTATCCTTCAAGGTTATTTCAAGAGTGATTACACCTTGTTTGTGGGTGCTTCAGGAGATTTGGGGTACATGGCGTATGGTTATCCCTTTTATTACGCTCATGGTCTAGTTCAATTAACTTATTCATTTCCTCTTTGATGGGTTTGATATCCAATTTATTTTCTAGATTATCGAGGGTCAAATTGTTGGTCAATTTTTCTTCTAGCTCTTTAATCCTATCTCTCAAGTTGTGATTTCCTTCAACCTCTCCTTCTTGGGTTGATTGTTTTTGTTTTTTTCATTTCTTGAATCCTATCCTCCATTGTTTGCAATTGACTCTTGAACCCTAACAATCTATCCTCTATCTGAGTTTGAATCGTATATTTGAAGAGTCTAATTTTTTTTTATCAAGCATTGCATCTAGCTCTATTTGGAGTTTTACATCTCTTTCTTCACTCCTTTTTTCTAATGATTCTAACTGTATTTGGAGTTTGGCATCTCTTTCTTCTCTCCTTTTTTCTAATGATTCCATATATCCATAAAGGCTCTCTAGGGTGACTTTGGGGGCCTCCCCTGACAGGATGAGTTTTTGGAATAAGTGGTTGAGTGCTCATATTGAAAAGAAGAGAAAATAAGTAACAATTGTTATTTTGGATTGAATATAAAAATGGATTTTTTTTTAATTGATAATAATTATTGTCTCTAAAATCAACTTTTACTGCCCAAAGGGGTTTGATCCAATGGTGGAAAGCGAGGAGTTTTTCACCGTTGGGCAAGGTTCAATTCTCGTGAGGGCTTTACCTGGAGCCATGGGGGCACCTTGAGGTAGTGGTCGAACATGTGGTTGCACCCAAAGATACTATATTAAAATGGTATCGTGACCCGTGCTCACATAAGTGGATCAAAGCCCACCCCCGTGTCCTCCAAATTTCAAAGTCCGCAGGTGTGTAAACCGATTGGCAAGTGTTGTGTAAATGGAAGGAAATATGTAAAAAGGAGGTCTCAAGTTCAATTCGCACCCCCGATATACCCGTGCACCATGCTTGCGGGCTGTGTGGACGTACCTGGAGGTTATAGAGGTAGCCAATATTCTAAGGTTAATCCTTCCCATTTTCTTAATGTTAAAATAAATATACAATATTCATCAATTCTTCAATATATGTATTCGCCATCAAATTTGTGTTAAATGCTTGAAAGTATCGAACATTTTATGGTGAATACCATATATTGAAGATGAATATTGTATATTTATTTTAACTCTACGAAACATTAGGCAGATGGGAAGGATCTACGTTAGAATATTGGAGAGTATATGAAAATGAAAATATAGAGCTTTCTGAAACACTAGGCTTGTGGGAAGGATAACTTATAATATTATAGAGTAAAGGAAGTTATCTTTATTGGCGGAAACCAATCAATTTGTCTTTCTGGAATGGAAAGGGATTCATTAGTTACAAGGGATTTTTTGGGTTTGAGTGGTGGAAAAAATATTAGCAAAAGTTCTAATGAGTCATAATATAATTCTTCCACAACTATAGCACAAGTTCAAGCTCAATATGAGGCTTGAGAAGAGATGAAGCCATATTTCAAAGACAATAGGGGTGAGTTCTTAGAATAGTAATTGTCTTTTCTTTTTGTTGAGTTTCATTATTTTTCTTTCAAAATTAGCTTCATGATGTTGTATGATTGAAATCTTTTTATCGAAAGATCATTTTTAGAAATTTGACATGGCTATGAAAATCGATGATTGAAATAAATGAAATAGCAGTGAAGATGTTAAAGTCCTATGTTTATGTTTATCTTATTAAGTGGTTTGAAACTTAAGTTGTCTAAAGGGATTTATGGGATTTATATGTCAATGGGAAACTTGGATCTCTAAATTTCCCAATACCATGGAATTCATTCCTTCTCCATTACTTCTCCATTAGATCAACCGTTATACTTTTGATTATTTAATAATACTTTTTTAGATAGAAAAACATTTTCATCATTGATAATTAAAATTAATTTATGGTATAAATTCAAAATATAAAACCTATACTTTTGAATTATAAAACATTTTCATTACTAATAATCAAAATTGATTTCCATCAAATAATCAAAACTAATTTTGGTGTTAAAATGTGTGTAGAGGTAAAATGTATTATAAGAAACAAAACGCATTGTGAAGGAATGTTCAATACTCAAATGTTTGTTAATACAACATTTCTTAATATATAATTTTTTCAAAATCTTTGAGTGGGCACACACACACACGCAAGTCTCCATCTCTTGTACACTTGTGTACTTTGTTTTTGTTTTCAAGCCCTTTTGAAGGAAGCAAGTGTTGTGCCTTTATGTGAGAATCTTAAAAGACAATCTTAAAGGTGCATTCTTCATTCTATTCATCAACACCTTCCAACAAGTCAACATTGCTTGCTTCTTCTTAAGGAAAGAAAACACACAAATTGAGCACAAGAAATACAAGGTTTTCACCCAAAACAAAGGAGATTGTCCAATGGGGATTAGTCAGATGTAGATGTAAGATCATTTTAATTTCAATGTCTTCATGGTTCCAATTAATAACATTAATATGGAAACTTCTCTCAAATTACTTGGGCATATACAAAATTCGACATATATTTTTATGCAAAAAGAATTTGTGTTTTTAAGATGGTTGTAAGATATTTGAATGAATATTTCAAATATATTTACTGTAGAATATTGAAAAATGGTTGTAAGATTTTTCAATGGATATATAGAATATGACAACATTTCAAATATAATTATTATGTAATATAAAATATATTTATTATGTAATATAACTTGGCTATATGTGATATATGTATTGTTAATGCAAACCATGTGAGTTGTGTCCATAATGGAATGTGATTACAAAGTATATCTATCATACAAACTTGTCATGTCAAGCATTATCACATGAGCATTATCACATGATGTAGTCGGAGTAGTTTTCAAGGTTATGCTTATTTGGTAAACTTAGAAAATAAAACCTAAATATAGATCTTGAAAAGACCAAACTCAGTTCACTCTTATAAGGTACCCACATTGTTTTGTCATTATTCTTAAAGGTTGTATAATAAAATTTATGTGTCCTTACAATGTGGAAATAAGACTTTTACTCTAGATTCTTGCAATCATCTATTTAGAAAAAAATAAGGCAAACATAGGTGATATGATGAATAATTATCTGCAAGTTATAAATACATATTCTCTCTTTCAATATTCACAAAACATTGTCTCTCTCTATGTGATGTAGGTGATATGATGAATAATTATCTGCAAGTTATAAATACATATTCTCTCTCTTTCAATATTCACAAAAAAATGTTTCTCTCTTTTCAATCATTCATATTTGGAAATAAAGTTCTCTTTTCAATCATTTATATTTGGAAATAAAGTAATAATCCATAGTTTCAATATTTTCAATTATCTTTTCATCGAATTCATGACATATTGGTTTTTATTGTAAAATAGAAACGCTTTAAGTTTTGGGAAACGCTTTAAGTTTTGGTTTTAATGTATAAATCATTTGTCATATCGAAGAACGCTAACTATTTTTAAAATGTCCATGAGAGCGGTCCAACGGGGGTCATATCAAATAACACATGCAAGGATGTGAATGTGTTTCAATTAAAGTGCATCCCAACCTTTTAGGTTATTTGCAAAGCCTTGTAGGAGAAAACAATGAGTGTACACAACGTTTAATAAACACTATTATCTTTAAACTATTATGTGCTTATTGTTGACTGGTAGTTGGAGAATCGAACTAAAGATATCCAACAACTAGGTGAAGATAAGCAAGATTTTAAAAATGGTTATGTTGTACAGTTGCTTAGGAAGGTTGTCGGTAGGGAGGTTGGACACTTGTTGAGATTTGTACGGATGAAACATAAAAGCTAGGTAGGTTGACATTCCAAAGAGAATGTCAAACTCCTCCAAGTGAGTTGTCCCTTGATTGTCTAATATGTTCCATCTCTAGTCTTCATTTCTTTTACAATGTTTGAAACACCGCTTTCATAATGATCTATTTGTTACTTCTGGTTATCTATCAAATATGAAATTGAGTGATAGTAAGTTTGTAATTTCTAAATGTTGCATATAATATAAAGGGTAGAAAGGGTTGAGGTAAAAGGTTGCAATGTGATGGTAATGGACACACTGTTTAAGTTTGAGGTAAACCTCCCTCAAATTACTTCAGCATTCCCATTCACCCTCTTAAGGGATATGCGAGTTATTAAAATAATGCACACTCCCAATTAAATCATCATTGAATGCATTTAGAATCGCCTCTCATGGCTAGATGCACGTCCCCCGAGGGGATGCCAACCCTATGATCATAGAATGTGAATCGGACGACGGAGAAATTTTTGCTCGATGAATGACCCCCGATGGAATGCCAACCCTAGGATAGTAGAAGGTGAATCAGATGATAGAGAAATTTATCAGTTAGATTGTTAAGTGACCTGGACATAATTTAACAGGTAGGATTGAGGGTTGATCCAATGATTGAGGTGGAAAATTCCCATGCCCCAATCTCTCCAAAACAAAATCGCCCCTATGGAAATCGGGCTATTTGCAGCAGGTTACATGAACGACAAAGATTATTTCAGTGTTTCACAAGTGTCAGTCTTTTTTTTTAATGATCACAAACTCTTAGAAGATGTAAATATTAACTGTTTAGCGCTGAAAAAAAACTAATGCAGTGGAAGGGTTTACTCAATGTGCTTGGCAATTAAAATTGATTTAGCTTGCCACTTGTCATATGTGTTCCTGCATGGATAGCGTGTGGAGGTAGACACAGGTTCTCTGCTTAAGAATTGGACCATTGAAAAACTGTCATTGAACCCAAAAGCTCAGAAGAAAGCCAAGTTCCGGCGCTAGTGCTTAGACCTCTCAGCTTTGGTGGAATATAGCAAGCTAACCTTTGCCAAATCTAGCACCAGAACATATGGAATAGAATACAACGCCTATGATTTGATCATACAGGTACAATGATACCCCAATCCATTAGAAAATGGTTGGTTTGTAGTGAAGAAGGTCAAGGTTGCAAGCATTCTGGTCGCAATCAGAGACTTCCTGTAATGTGCGTTAAACCGCGTCTCCGTGCAGGTCAGAGTTTACCTACACAGTACCATTTTGGGCTTCTCATACAATATCTTATCAGTGGAGGTAAGCTAGCAAAGATCCAATACCATCCACTCTGGAGCTGGGCTGCTAGTCTTCCTTCATCATTATACTGAATGAGTTCGATCCATAATATCGTTGGTTTAAGCTACTCCGCAGGTCTACTCCCCAAGAGCTTCACCACAACGACATAGGAGGCTCGGATGTTGCTTCTGATAGTGATGCTAGCAACATCTATTTTTTGAATCTTTGAAGATTTTCAAAGAACTTTAGCCATTGTTAGAGCCCATTCATGTGACTGTAAGGCTGGTGAAACGTCGACAAAGTAGTCACCTTCAGGGAATTCGTAAGACATTTCTGTCGAACTACGAAGGATACAGAGGTGGTGCAACTCTCATGTACCTATGACAACCCAAGATGGATTGGATTCCTAGGTCAAGAATGATGACACTGGATTCCATAACGACTGGTTATTAACACCAAACTAGAGGGATTCCATAATGATTGGTTATTGGCACCAAACTAGAGGGAAAGGTAAAGGAGCTCTTGGTCTGCTGCAACAAATCCCAATTCTCACAAACCATATCTGCAACAAACCCCAATTCTCATAGACCATATCCACAGAATCAAATTCCACAATGCCATTAGGAGTTGAAATACATACCATGGTCTCAATCCCAAACTGAGAAGCTTGTTGGGCACTCTGGCATCCAAATGACTCCAATTTCAATGACCCAAAGAGCCACACAGGTGCGTTGGACATGAACAAATGACACATAACCCCCTCAACCCCTGTGAATGAATGTTTCATGGAGACCAGATAAAACCACAACATGTTCGTTACCTCCTCGCCGACCATGGGATTGGAGAGTCCGTCGATGAGCTTCCGCAGCTCGCAGAGAAACTTCTGCCTGAGCTCCTAGTGTGATGCGCTCTCCTTCCTTGTCCGCTTGGCGACAGCCACAATGTTCTTTGTGTTGTCCTCGAGGGTGCCCTTGAATTATCCAAAGAAAGCAGTGAGCTATTTTATCGAGCAGCGAGATACTCTGATCCAGGTAGATATCAGTGGCCACCCACCTTTTCTGACTGGATCAAAACAGTTTTCTGGCAAATTTGGCAATTTACTATTTTTAGCAGTTTTTAACTTACGGGCCATTTTGAGGGCCCAAATGAAGGTTTTTTGAGATCGAGGTTCTCAATGATATTCAAAGGCATATTGATTCCCCAAAATGAATCTCCTCGACGATACCTTTCCAACGAGCTATCATACGCCTAAAACGAAGATCGTATGCAAAAGTTACGACCCCGAGAAGTTGATGTACTAACTTACCCAAACGGGGCCCACATGACTTTTGGTGCTTCATCTCCTAGGGTTAGGTTTTTGGATGTCTAGGACTTTTGGCATTCCTATTTATTGTAAAAAGGCCTTCAGAGCCTCATTGTAATCATCTTCTTGCGAATGCAAGTAGCCGTCACATCTCTTCTCAGAGATAAGTTGTCACCATTCTAGCAAGTCTTTCACTCTGTATTTTTACAGTCTCTGTACATTTATTTCATTAATAGAAATCGTGTATTACTATATATCTGTGTTTATGGTTGCATCTCTGATACATTTCTATTATATTATTGAATATCTGTGATATCTCTATGCATTTCTTTATTATATCTCCGATCTCATTTTGTGCCGAAAATAATCCGGATCATACTCAGGGGTGTTGAATCCAGGGAAAGCATGAACAATCACAACAAAGGCACTGCAGGAGGATAACATTTTGGCCTTGGGACTTCGTTTTTGTGCAACAATTCTATTTTCAGTCGCGGTTCAGGTACTTGTACATTTCTTCAAACCAAAAAATATTTTAAAGGGATGCCTATTACTTTTTATCACTACAATTGTGAATGCTTTTCAACAAATCATAATGATGCACCTTCTCAAATTGTGGCGCTTCACCTTCTCTCACCATGATGCATTTCCATCACTGCTTTATAGTAATTACATCATCTCTTACCCTTGCATGTTCACAACACAAACTATAGGGTTATCCATGTCAACTGATTGTATCTTCTCTCTTCACTGAAGGGCTTGGTTGGTTGGACAGAAGGACCTTTGGCGGGAAAGGCGACATATGATCATCTCGTTGTGATTGAGGGGAAATGATGGAAGATCATCTCGCTTGCATATTGGGAGGAATTCAAAGGCTAGTTGTTCGGTGAACAAGAGAGTATGTACAGGTAACAAGAGTAGGTGCAGGTAACAAGAGGGGAAGAGGATAGGATAAATGAATGTGCAGGTAAGTAACGGGAGGGGAAGGGAGCAAACCATTTTCGTTCAGGTTCTATGGCCCTGTGTTCATCTTAAGTAAGGAAAGTGATATCTGCATACTACTAGTGGGTAGGCTACGAGGCGGTGAGGGGGTGAAAGCGGTGTCAGTGTCTCACTGCCAAATGCCAAAACCTAGGCGACAATGCCAAAACCTAGATGACATGGATGTTTTAAGATTTATTAAAATTGTATATTTAAAAAATAATTTGTCACTCTGATAAATAGAAAAATAAAATCCATATACACCAGGGACAATTATGTCCCATCTTATGATACTCACCAATCAGAATTTTATTTGATAAAAATAAGAAAAACATAATATCATTTTAATTATTTAAATAAAAGAATTAATTAAAGTCTTGTGAATTTATTTAGATGATATCATTGTGGGTCTCCAAAAAGCACCAATTAATGCTATAAAACGGACTAACTAATAGGCGGTCAACCATGGTTGACCGCAGGCGATTGCTATAGTCCCATAGCCAAAGGCATGGACTAATAACACTCTCATAAACATATATAAACATCTCACCTATATATAAAAACATGAATGTCTTTTAACATTAAATAATAACACTGTCATATATATATATAAATATATAAAAGCATATAAAAACATGAATGTCTTTTAACATTAAATAATAACACTGTCATATATATAAATATATAAAAGCATGAATATAAGTATATTTAGAATAAATCTACAACTAAGAAAAATGTATATTAAAATTAAATATTCATTGAATATTCGCCCTATTAAGTGCATCTCACTTTCCACGTAAGTTTGATTTGATTCGTGTACAACGACATACAACTTGCCACAAATTTATGGATTAGTTGGGAGTGCAAGAAGCATATAATAATCTTTATTGATAGCCATTTGCAAGAAGCATATAATAAAATGGGAAGCAAAGGAGGAGTACGGCGTGTTTTATAATTTAAGAAACAATGAAAAGTGTAAAGAGTAGTTATTTGTATATTCTAAGAAATAATCTGAAGCGTAGGTAATCATTATATAGTTAGATAGATAAATTGATTTTTAAACTAAATTTTTATATAATTAATAAAGTTTATGTTTTATGATTATAAAAAAAAAAATTATATTAGTTAACGTTAGTTAATACAATGGTAAAGTTTAAATTATCAATTTGTTTATTCAAATAGTATAGTATTTTTTCTCTAAGTTAATGGTTAGTTATACTGTGGACTTTTTGTCAATCATTTGTTTCTTGTTTGCATATTTTTCAGTGAATTCCTTGTATCTTTAATTAGATCTTAGTGTCTAGAAATTGTTGATGCGTGGTGTTTAAGATGCAAATTTAGTATGTCTTTAATTTGTGAGTATATTGCAAAGTGTGGAAGAAAGCATTTCATGTTGTTTTTCTCATTTTTAGTTTATATTAGTTGATTTTAATCGAAATCTCGTAAATGTCCATCACTATAATTTTATATCTATATAGATTTAATTTTCTCAATGACTTTGATTATGTTGGGTATAGTTATTCTTATTTAGGATTATCTTGCAAGGGGTATTATTTTTTAATCTTAGATAACTTGTATCAATTGTTTTTTTACTCACTCTATCTGGTTCAATTTGCTTCTAGATATATTTGGGCCCATATTTCACATCCATAAAGATGCATTAGGGTTATGAGTGTTTATAAGAGGGAGCATAGTTTTTACCACTCCCAAACATGTATTGTTTTGTAGCTATTTTCCAACAAAAAGAACCCTTTCCACCCTCCCTCTAGTGTTTTCTTTGTGCATGTTCCCCACCTTAACTTGTCACTAAAATTTAGTGCCAAATATTTATAGTTTTGGGTTATCTTTATTTGCTCACCTTCCAAATTGATTTGTGGATGTTTTGATGTTTTGTTCTTTTTTAAGGTTGAAGACTACTTGCTATGTTAGTTGTTCTCATGATCATGTTGATCCCAACCTCCATGCAAAAGGACTCTAAGAACTCTAGGTGACCAAGCTATAGGTTGTCTCTATAAACCTTGGCTAAAGAAGTGGTCAAAGACATAACATGCTATCCTTCAAGTTTATTTCAAGAGTGATTACACCATGTTTGGGGGTGCTTCATGAGATTTGGGGTACATGGCGTATGCTTATCCCTTGGATGATCCATGATGGACTTGCACATTGGACCTATGGCTTACTGAGTGGTTGTTTAACCTTAATTGGATGGTTGCATGACATTCTTCCTTGGAGCATTAGAGACCTTTAGATAACTTGGAACATTCTTCTTGTTAGCCACATTTAGATTGAATTGACTTGGGGATGCATGGGTTGCGGCAATGCTCATGCAGGGGGAGTGGACCCAATGAAACACATGGATTAGGAGGAGTGTTGGATTACTTGGACGATTGGAAGAGGAGCATTGAACACATCTTGTGGAGCACCCTTGTATTAGAGCCTTGCTTATGTATGATTTCACCTTGGAGCTTCACATGTGTACAAGATTGAAACTTGTTGACACACATTTAGTATATTTATTTTGAATTATTTTGTTGATTAAAATTGTTAAGAGGTGAAATATTATCCATTATTACTATTATTTTATCATATTTCATACTACCATAAAATTAAAAAAATTAAAAATCCATAAAACCTCTAAAAACGTGGTGAAATTTATGAAATTACTCTACTATACATAAGTTATATATAACAAAATATTATACCTTAAAGAAGACCTTCAATAGTATACATTAAAGAAGACCTTCTTACCTTTCAATTAGCATTTGAACGATGAAAACTTATAAAGAAAAAGCGAGATAACATCCAAAAAAATGTTTACATGAAGAGTAAATGTCCTTGAACTCTTTCTTAAGGAAAGATAGATGCATTGAGAAAAACATTTAAATAATGATTTATATGTAATTCATTTATTATTATTTTGTATTTCAATGCTCCACGTGTTTGGTTAAGTATATTTACCGATACTTTTTATACGTGGAGGTTTGCAACTTTCATAAACATTCATAAACATTGACAATCTTTCTCTGGCTCGCGGGCAAAGGTAAGATCCTCACTTGGGAAATGCTCCGCCGGCGTGGATGGGAGGGCCCGGGGATCTGTCTTCTCTGCCGCAGTTCATTCGAAGATGTCCAACACCTATTGATACACTGCAACTTTGCAAAGGAGGTCTGGTCTCGCCTCCTCCTTCATTATTCTCTCCCCTTCTCCTGGAACTGGGATACCTTCTCTGATTGTATTCAATTCTGGAACACCCATATTTCGCATCCTGTTTGCTTGGCTGCACACATCTCCTGGCAGCTATGGCTTGAGCGAAACAGAGTGACTTTCGAAGATCACCCTCCAAACTTGCTGAAAGTCGTTCACAGAGTTATAGCTTCGTTTCACTGGAAACAAGCTGCGCCTATCACCCACATCCATAAAGCTGTCGACTTTGATCTTCCAGCGGGTTATACTCTTGCYTGCTTTGATGGCGYAGCACAATCTGGCCGCTGTGGTGCAGGTGGTATTTTTAAAGCGCATCATTCTAAGGTTACCAAGTGGTATTTTAGTGGTGGATTGGGCACGAACACGAAGGCCGAGCTCTTGGGGCTCTGGACTACCCTTTACCTGGCATCTTCGTGGTCAATAACAAAACTACTTGTCCTGGGTGATTCTCGAGTAGTCATCGATTGGATCAACAAAAAATCCAATCTCTGCTCTGTACACATAGAAAACTGGAAACACATAACGCTGGAATTGTCCAAGTCCTTTGCCGACGCCAAGTTTCTACATTTTCCCAGAGCACAAAATGGTGAAGCTGATGCTCTATCCAAAAGAGCATTGCTGGAGGATGCTGGGCGTCTTGCCATTTATCACAGTGAAAATGGAATTGACAGCCCAACGACTCTTCACAGTATTTTTTGAGTGCGGCCTTCTTTCCATTTTGCAGGGTCTGACTCACTGTTTTTTGGATGCTTCAGCGTAAATTGATCAGCGTTTCAGGCGATTACATGGACTGATTATCAAGGTCTTGTAGCTTTCCGATTGATACTGTTGTATTTACCTCCTATCGTGTGACTGAGAATGCTGTCTGCTGTGTTTTCTCATATTCTGTTGATAGCTGGGTTTCTGGTTCAGATTTGACCGGTTTCCTTCTGCTCTCTGTCTGTTGAACTTCACAATGTAAATGAATTTATACGCAATATAAATTCGAGATCATTTTTTCCTGGAAAAAAAAAAGAAATATCAAGTATTATACAAGAGGGTTATAATATAATTAAGGTATATTTAGATTTATTTTTTAATTCCTAAAAATTGATATATTATTACTCTTCCAATTAAAAATGATTATATCATCAATCTAAATTATTTTAAGAATAAGCTGTGTTATATTATTTGCTTTTGTCTGGGTATTTTGAGATATGTGATGTGCTCACTTATTGATGTATATCTAAACCATGTAAGAAAGATCTAGAATCGAGAGAACGATACTTTTTTTCTTCTTCAATTTATTATTAAATTTTTTTTTTTTTTTCTTCCTTAAATTTTTTATATTTTGAAATATTTAATATACGATTTGAGTGGGTCTAATGGTTAAGAACATATGTTTCCTCTCAAGAGGTTATAAGTTCAAATCTAGAGGGGGTAGGGTATGTGTACATCCATAGACTTTACCAGTCAAATCAATGGACGGAGGGGTCCCTTGTCCCACAAACAAGGGGGTCTCATGATTGACTTGGTCGTGACCTTAAAAATAGATTATTATCATTATTAATTTATTTATTAAGAATACAAATATATTATTTATTTATTAAAAATACTTAATTTCTAATTTAATGATTTATTTTTATCATTTTTTTTAATTTCTTTATAAAGTCAAATATTAATATAACTCTTTATCACCTGGATTGTGTGACACATGAGGGCCAAGTAGCTCTTCATATGAATGAGATAAGTGGCATACCTTGTACAAGGGTGCAACATGACATTATTGTGCCTAATGTGAAGGGGAGGAGTTTGACGAAGTGAGGATGATAAGACTTGGACTGTGGTTATGGCTTGTCTAGAGAAAACTAGTTTTAGTAATGAGGTTGGAATGATGTGAAAGTAAGACATCATGATAGTAGGAAGGGGCTCAAGCATTATCTATGATGGAGGAGCCAGTCCGTTTGACAGTGGGGGCATTCATAATTTCTTAGTCTCAGAGGGGTCTTGGGGATTGGTTCTCTCACTCATGTGGGGAAATTTTGTTGTGATTGCTTTGAAGGTTTCCTGTGGCTTTGTTGGAATTATTGGTTGGGGATCTTTTTCGATGATGGTCCCATTTCTTTTACTGTGCTTGTGGTATGGGGAAGAGTAAGACTAGATAACCAAACTAGTTGTGGTCAAGTGTGTCAAGGAAATTGTAGAGGAGACTCTTGGGGTTAGTTTCAACCTGGGTTGGTGGTTTGATTCTCTCAGTGTCTTAGTTGGCATTCAGTTCCTAAGCATTTAAATTGGTGTCGTGGGCCTTTGCGTTGTCTATTGCTTGATCTTGGTGGCATTTTTTAGCAATCATGATTGTTCGAGAACGTTATTCGAGGTTCTTTGTGCCCCTATACCCCTGATCTCAAGTCCTTTGTGTGACATGACAAATTACTCTAACATGGAGATTCATGAATCTAGTTTGAGGGGTCGGAGGAGAAGGCGAAGGAATGTCTCTCAGCTTGCTCTTGCTGAGGCTATAACACCCTCTATGACCAGGGTTGAAAGAGCAACCAAGAGGGTAGAGTAGACCTTCCAAACAAAGTTCTAGGTGGAGATAAAGGCAAAGGTTGATGCATTAGAGGAAATCGTCCTCGAGAAGTAGAAACAAGTGGAAAAAGAGCAAAACGAGAAGGATTTTGAGGGGTGGTTCTCTGACTTTGGTTTCTCTAGGAGCAAAGACATCGAAGTTTTCAGAGCCACCAAGCATTATTGGCTCACCAAGGCCCTCATTACCCAAGTGCTCGAGGAACACAGAGCTTAACACAAGGAATTGTTGGACCGATTCATGTTGTTTGAAGCCAAGTTTGAGGTTGTCTATAGGGTAGTCTTTGGCATTAAAATTGAGGTGGCGGATTGGCAATCCAATGATAAGTATTGTGCTTGAAGCTCCTAGGGGACCTCCCCTAATCCAATCATCATTTATGAGGATGTTGAATAGGAATAGGACATCAACAAGGATGCCCCTTATCTTCAAGCAACCTAGGTCGCCAAGCTCTTCAAGCTAGGACTGATAAGTCTCTTTGTTGTTATCCTCTGTGGGCACCTTATGTTGTCACTCTATGTACTCATACTTTTTTGTGTTATATGGTTGTTAGTTTTATTGTCTTCTCATTGTTGTTTTAGTTTATATGAGGTCATGAACCTATGTAATTTGATTAGACATAGACATGGAAACTCTGATATACTCAGGATGTTATTCTGAAGCTCTATGTGACCTAGTTTCCTTTTTGGCATGCGACAAAGAACCATGGTTGTAAATTTTTTTGTACCATGTTAATATAAATAGAACTTGCTCTCTCTCTCACACACATATATATATATAACTCTTTATCACATTAAATTCTACCATTATAAAACTCCTTTTTATTTTTTCTTCTTTTCTAAAATTATTTAATATATTTCTTTCCTTTCTCCTCTTTTTAAAAACGATTTATTATACTATCATTTTTTAATATAATTTTTAAAAGATTTCTTTTTGTTATTTCACTTAGAAAGTACAAAACAATGATGTTGATAATATCATTAATAATTAATAAATTATTGTTTGTAATTTGACGACGATGACGATGATGATTAACATCCACTAAGATCAAATTTGGTCTATTGAACTTTAAGAAGGTAAAGGATTACTTGAATTCCTTTAAAATTTCATTTATGTGCACAACAAGCATTAAGAGAAGCATTCCGAGATATACAGATTTAGTTTTTTCAAAAAAAAATCTTTATTACTTGGGGCTACTGGTCTAGTAGCATCCTCAAATCTATCCCAATACATAGTTGCATCATGGGGTAATAATAAATATGACCACATATAATAATCTACTAGTGATTTGTAAGGATGTCGATTTCCACTCTTGTCATATGCCTCTTGACCTTGAATTGTAAACTTGTTTCCTAACATTTAAAAAAGACAAACTTTTAACCCAACAAAAACAATATAAAATCTTATTAAAAATGATTTCAACTCATCACTTGTTTTTTAAGAAAAGTTAATAACCTAAACTAATCATCACCAAATCTCAATAAAAAAGATCATGTGCTTTCATTAAACAAGGGTTGCATGACAACTTAGTCCTGCCAAGTAGATTTGGAAATGGAGATGATAGTTGACACCCTATAATTATTGATGATGATGATCACTATGAAACATGAGCAATATGTTAACTAGGGGCTAGTTTCATAGTCTTAAAAGAAATCAATTTGTAAATATTTTAAATGAAAACAATTAACATTGATAACTATACCGTCAGAAAGATTGGAATTAAAAGAATTCGACCTAGACTCACAAGGAATGGAGAAAGACGTGCTGCTCCATGACACTTAGTTTATAGATTTGTCATATGTCGTATTGGCCAAGATCTCTGACCACATTTTTACTTTAATGTGGATGTTGTATAGTTTTGGGATTAACCTAAATTTCCTTCCAATTAAGTTAATCTAGCCAAATGCAAATTGCATTTTGAAAATATTCAATTTTTCTTTTTGAAAATAAACCTTTCAAATTTAATAAGATATAATATTTATTATATTACATAATAAATATAATCTAAATAATATATTAGATAATAAATATAATAGTAAATAATATATTAGATAATAAATATAATATAATTATAATAATACATAATAATAAATACATAATACAATTTTTTATATTTAGATGTGGTGATTGGTGAAATTCATTGATTATGTAATTAATTCTACATATTAAAGACGCGAAGGGAGCAATAACACTTCATTTCTATCAACCAATTAGAAATGAGAAACACAAATATTTTTATTATATCCAAAAATATATATTTGTTTCCCTATGTTAAACATTACATTCCTCGATTTACTTGTGCTCCATGATTGCGGGTTGTGTGGCGCACCTGGGGTTATAGTGGTAGCAGACGGGTATCGACCACGTGTCACGCGAGTATGAGAACCGTGAGTTGTCGATTCCCCCAGTTAAAAAAAAAAAATTTACATTGCATACACAAATTTATGATAAAAACAAATTAATGTCGCATCAATATCACATCAAAAGTAAACTCATTGCTATAGTTCTGTAACAAAGACTAATAACCTTTCTTAAACGTACACGAATCCAAGAAACAAAAACATTATTGCATTTTAAAAACATATAACATATCAAAGTCAAAAATGTTAACAAGCTATTGCTTGCACAACATAGATATATTGATAAATTGATGTGTAAGCTTCAAAAACATACGAGAGATATGGGAGGGCCCCAAATTAGCGCACTTTCCTATACGGGGAATAAGAGTAAAGTTTGGGGGTGAAAAGCGTTTGATTCCCTAAATAAACCATTTGACTCACAAATTTCAAGGCAACTTTTTTCTTAGAGCTGTCAGCATGACGTTTGCCCTAATCCATGATGCTTTGTTGCAATTTGAGACGTTCGCCCATTACCTTACAAACATTAGGATCATGCCAATAATGTAGAATAACTCATATTATATATTATATTAATAATCTGGAAGAATTCATATTATATTATATGATTTTATTTAGGGTTGGAATTTCAACACTAAACGGATCGTTCAATTTGAGGGTTTTGAGAATTTCAATACTTATATTTATTTTGAAAATTATATTATATATTATTTTATTACTCTATTATATACAGGGTTTGAAATTTCAAAATTAATACTTATTTATTTTGACAATTATATTATATATTATTTTATTATATTTAGGATTAAGAATTTCAAAATTAAATAGGGTTTTGATGTTTTTAAAATTTCATATTTATTTTAACAATTTTAATTTAATGGTTAATAATTTTAAAAAAAATTAATAAATTGAAAAAAAAAAATATAAAAAAATTAACACAGGTCAAACAATTTTCCAATCAAATTTCATCTTTCAAATTTCTATCAATCTTTGATTTATTTGTTTATTTATCATAACGTATTAAGAGAAATTTGGTTGGAGGTCATGTGAAAGTACGGTCCTCCACATGAATTTAAATACTTGGAATTCAATATATCCAAAAACAATACCCATATCTGTGTGTCGACAATCCGTACATATTAAAAATGAGGCATGCCGCATGATAAGACTTGGTTTTTGCCAACACTCTAAGTGACATCATATTAAATCAATTCAAATTTAAATATAATATAATTTGTGATGATGCCAATTTATAAAATTGCCGGTTGTCGTTGTTTAAGTTTTATTTGACTTAAGCCCTTAAGCTTAAATTTTACTTATTAACACAAAATACATTACATAAAGGTTTATGAGTCCTGGTTACTCTAATAATGTTTTTTTGATGTACAATGTTATAATAATATTGATAATAAATAAATAAAAATTGGTTTCTTAAAATTCAGTTGATGTATATAATATAATAATATTGATAATAAATAAATAAAAATGGGTTTAAAATGATAATGATGATGGTTAAATTAAAAGTGGTTTATTGGACCTTAAGAAAAGCAATAGATTATTTGGATCTTTTTTAAATGTTATTTCCAATTGAGCTTGTGATGAATATCAATTCCAAGATACGTGTACGAAGGCATTTCCTCTAAGATATTATTGTCATATACAAAATTATCATAGGTGATCTTATTGGATTTAATGATCATAATCTTTGTTTTCTCAGTTTTCGCAGCCATACTTGTACTAGAGTAGAAGTCCTTGAGGATTCTAACCTGCTTACTAAGGTCATAGGGATTCCCTGCCATAAGAACAATATCAACTGCATAAAGAAGAAGGATGATTACTATACTAGCAAGAGTTGGTCCAACACAACCTGCGACTTCCAAACAATCTTCTAACTTGTGAATGTAAATGCCAAAAAGGGTAGGGGATAGGGTAGTGAATTTCTTCTGACCAACCCTCAGTGCTCCTAAGCTTGGCAATAACTGTGTCATACAACCTTACCGCAACAACTCTTAGCTCAGAGGGAACTTTTAGCTCTCCTAACCTATTCCAAAGGTTGGTCCGAAGAACAATGTCAAAAGCTTTTCTAAAGCCAGCGAAACAACAAAGGAGATTGGTTCTATTGTTGCGACACTCCTCCGCAATGATCCTAAGTGTGATAACGTGGTCCACGGTTGAATAATAACCTCTAAATCTGGCTTGACCTTTAGCTATTTTTCCGTGGCTTTCTAGCCATATGATTATCTTCTTTTCCAAAATACTTCCATCTAGCTTGGATAAAATGGGGCCAATCATAATGGTCCTATAATTAGAGGGATTGTTTTTATCCCCAGTTTTAAAAATAGTTAAAAATAGGTATAGAGGGATTTGTATCTATTAATCTTATCATATTTCTAAGACTCATTACAGGCATCCCTAATGGATTTTCTAGCAAATTTGCACTCATTATCATACCAAGGGTTGGCAATTCTATTCTTCAATATTTTTTTATATGATAGAAGATTTAATTCAGTGTTTAAGTCCTTTAAAAATAGATCATCTTTATTATTGTCAAAAAGCAGATGCATTTGGTTACCAGAGTTATCTTCAAGGGGGGTTTTGTGCATGATAAAGTTTAGAGTTAGGGTTAAAAGTCTATGATCAGAGTCAGGCTCATGTTCGTTTAAAAGGTCAAAATTTACTATTTGGTTGTAATTGGGGAAATCTGATATCCCATAGCCCACAACACTACAAAGATGGAGAAATGATATATATGATAGTGACCAGGGTGAAAAGAGGAATGCAATGGCATAGGTGTCAAATAAGGGTGTCGGGAAGGGTGGGTGGGACCACAAAAAAAAGTCTTATAAGTGATAGGTACCACAACGATTAGGGATAAAAGGGGAGTCCAATGGGATGGGTCACAAAGAAGAGTGTCGGGAAGGGGGTCGGGTCCAAAAAAAAAAAAACATAAAAATGATAGGTACCACTGTAATCATGGAGAAGAGAGGAGTCCAATGGGATAGGTCCCAAATACGGGTGTCAGAGGGACCACTATACTCCTGCGGAGTTGTACTCCGACCTGAATAATACTGCAATTTCGAAATTCCCAAATTCTTAATAGAAAAAAATGTGTAGTAATTTCACAACCAGAATGTAGGAGGTAAGGTTGTGCAACCAAAATATCCTTTATGTTCCTTGTATGGTATGTTCCCCATAGGTTAGGGTTTGCAGGGTTCCTATGGACAAGGGCTTGTCCTATTCTATAGCTCTCTGATATACGTGTGGGGTCGAACAATAGTACTCGGCCCAATATCTTAGGGCACCAACTAAGGAGGCTTGACCGTACCCTTAACCGTACTACCCGAGAGTATCTTCTCGAGTTTTATTATTGATGGAACTATAGCAGTTAGGCGATCGATTGATTGATCTAGGGATGGTTTCAGGAGACCTAGGGGACTCTCGATATACCTGCCGATACGTGGGAGTGATGGTCATGTATAGATTATGTCTGATGCGGTACTACCCAAGGGGTACCAACAAGAGTTATAAAGGTTTCCAACAAGGGAGAAACTTTGGTTTCTAGACAACCCTGTGAAATCGTCTGTATTTCCTGCGTGTAGTTTCTCCCACCGTATTTTTACCCGCTGAACGATAGATCTATGTGCTTTAAAGACGCCGACAATACATATCTCTACCCTGGAAAAAAAAATTACCCACGATTCATGCCAAGGAAAGTGATCTGATACCACTTGTAAGGTACTAGATGTAATGTAATGTCCCTTTCCAAATAGGAGCTCCAGAGAGGAGGCTTAATGGTCTAAACCGCCCCGTTAGACTATAGCCAGGGCCAAAAAAGGGGTAAACAGGGTTACTAGAGGTCACTCCAGTCAAAGGTGTTATGCTCGGAAAGTGACATTGAGCTAAAAATGGTTAAAAGTGCTTTTAAGTCATTATGAGCTAAAAATAGAACAGATGAGATAAAATTAGAAGTCAACAAGTGAATTAGGGTTTCAACAGTGAATTAGGGTTTTGGAAAGCTATAGGAGAAGAGTCAATGACCTAATTCCTCATTATGCAGATTATGACTTGTCATTGAGGAGAGAGGCGCATCTTAGGAGAGATAGTTCAGTGGATTCCAGGAGGAAGACACCAGTTGGTTGATTTCGATGTTGAGAGACACACCCTAGTCACCAGGAAGATCACATAGGTCTTCCATCATTCTTCAGCAGCAGTTACA
>ML781549.1:1610708-1624774 GCA_009831015.1 Picea engelmannii | reverse complement strand
TGTCGAGGCGTAGGTCTCTCCACGGGAAGCAGGCACGTGGCATCGGGGTTTCGGCGTTCGGGAAATGGCGAGGTAAGAGCTTATGTCCCGAGAAATCCCGAGTTGCGATTTCCCGATAGCACGTGTGGAAGACAGGTGGCGTCGACTCGGAATTTCGGGGTTCGGGGATTCGAGAGGGAAGTGTAACATAACATCGCCATTCCCGATTCCCCGATAGTGGGAAAGTTGACCTGTTGACCACCGGGGTTCGGGGTTTCATGATGTATGTGAACTAGGGTCGCATGGACCGCGAACTCCCGAAGTGCGATATCCCGATTTCCGAAGAGGAGGATAGCTGAAGGAACCTACAGTGGGTAGCGGACTCCCGAGGGAGTTGAAGAGTGTTGACTCTTCGGGCTCGTGGTAAAAGAAGGTCCTGGTGGAGCGATTCGCTTGGTGAGGGGCGAGTTGCGTCAGTATGTTCCCCATAGGTTAGGGTTTGCAGGGTTCCTATGGACAAGGGCTTGCCCTGATCTATAGCTCTCTGATATACGTGTGGGGTCGAACAATAGTACTTGGCCCAATAGCTTAGGGTACCAACTAAGGAGGCTCGATCGTACCCTTAACCGTACTACTCGAGAGTATCTTCTCGAGTGTTATTCTTGATGGAACTATAACAGTTAGGCGGTCAATCAATTTATCTAGGGATGGTTTCAGGAGACCTAGGGGACTCTCGATCTACCTATCGATACGTGGGAGTGATGGTCGTGTATAGATTCTATCTGAAGCGGTACTACTCAAGGGGTACCAATAGGGGTTATAAAGGTTTCCAACAAGGGAGAAACTTTGGTTTCTAGGCAACCCCGTGAAACCGTTTGTATTTCCTGCATGTAGTTTCTCCCACCGTAGTTTTACCCACTAAACGATAGATCCATGTGCTTTAAAGATGCCGACAATACATGTCTCTACCCTAGAAAAAAAAATTACCCATGATTCATACCAAGGAAAGTGATCTGATACCACTTGTAAGGTACTAGATGTAATATAATATGCATAAACAAGAATATTCAATAGATATCAAGGGAACAACAAAATATTGAGAAGAGCAATACCATAAATAATACCTTTATTCAAAGAAAGCAATGTTCACTTGCCTCTTCGAGGGGGAAACCTCCAACAGAGTGGAGCTCTATTACAATAATTCTCAAGACAAATCTTTCTCATGCCTCCTACTCTTATTTATACTAATTCTATCTTCTAAAGAACATTCTAGAGGAAGATATTTCTAGAAGTGGAAGCTTCTATTAGGTCTTCTTATGTTGACTTGTTCATATTTATTAAATAGGACTTATTAACTAATGTCAACCTTTATTACATGGAAAATATATTATTCTATCTATGTGAGGGGTTACAAGGTTTCCTTTTATCTCCCTACCTATTCCTCTTGGTAATGGAAGGCCTCGGTTGGGCTCTAACTGAAGCAAGAAGGGTGCGATCCTTCTAGGGTCTAAACTTTGGGACATTGATTAGACTCACTCATCTTTTATTTGTTGATGATGTACTGATTTTCTGTTGATGTGCTATTTTTATTTTCCTGGGAATACAACGCGGGAAACCCTCGAGTACTTCCCCACATTTCGTGGATGGTAAACAAGGTAAATCATGCATCCTGATTATGGGCCTAGCCAAGTGGGGACATCAAGTGAGGCCCTAAACAAGCTCCTGGCCAAGGATTCGATCCTAGAACCTCATTCGATAAAACAACAACACTTATCCACTTGAGCTAACCCATCAGAATTATCGATGTGCTATTGTATACCATCTAGTTCTAAATAATATTCTAACTATGTTTAGTGCAATGATGGGGATGTCTGTAAATGAAAGGTAAATGAAAGGTAAATGGCTATCTACCTACCTACTATAAAGGAAGAGCTTCGAGAATTATTCTCCTCCTCATTTCCATTCAAGCTCAAACAGATTGATGATGGCTTAAAATATCTTGGATTTTCCATCAAGCCAAATAAATATGGGGTTGCAGATTGGTCGTGGTTGGTCTCAAAATTGGAGCACAAAGTTAATCTATGGTGTAATCACTGGATTTCTAGGGTAGGAATATTAGTACTTATCAAATCAGTATTAGAGGTGATTCCTTTCTTCTGGCATCTCTTGACCTTGATACCAAAAGGCATCCTTACCCGAATCTGAAAAATCTGCTTCAATTACCTTTGGAAAGGTAGCCTGGAATACAAAGGGTTACATCTTGCAAAGCAGAAAAGCTTGTCAAAACCCAAAGCTTTGGGAGGATGGGGATTAAAGGATAGGGTTATGCTTGGACATGTGCTGGCATCCAAGTCCTTATGGGTCTTCCTGATGCAAGATATCCTCTGGAGTCATATTCTAATTGCCAAATACATTGCCTCGCTCTCAGTAGTGGATTGGATTCGCCAAAGAAACAAGAACATTCTAAATGCTTCAACACAATGGAGGGAATTGTCGCAAGAATTTTCGGTGATTGGTAAGTACCTATCTTGGATCAGATTGAATAATCGGATGTGGAGAAAGAGTGTTCTTGGTAGAAGATTTAAAACTCGCCTTAAGTCTGAAAGGATTTTGTACTCTGAACCGGGTTGCTAATATGGAGACATCAACCATTTGGGCCCATAATTGGTTCTCTACCATGGATTTGGATTTAGAACATAATTGGTCACAAGATTGGTCTAGTTTCACATCAGAACTACAAAGAGCGCACATCCACTTGTCAGATACAAATGATGAACTAGGTTGGGATTTCCACCTATCTGGTGGACAATATTCAACAAAATTGGGATATCATTCATTGATGAATTAAGGGGATGAAATTATTCACTAGTGGTATATTCATCTTTGGAAGATCAAAGGGCCCCCAAAATCAGTCCCATTCTTCTGACTAATACTCAAAGGAAGAGTCCTCTCATGGGATCTCCTACAAAAATGTGGTCAACAGGGGTCGGGGATATGCTATCTTTGTAAACACACTGAGGAATACTTGGAATGTGACTTTGCTAGGCAGGTCTAGAAAGAAGTGGAGGAAAACTTGGGAACCACAAATATTTGGTCTAAGGATAATATTCAAGAGTTCTTTAAAGATTTCTATAATGAACCCATGGTTACACTCATGGAAATTCCTCCCCATTCCAGTTTCTTAGGGTCTGTGGTTGGCTTGAAATGCGATCCTTTTTTAGAATAAAGAATTTCCTTATATCAAAGTCTCACAACATGTGTTTTCCCTGTTTCAATTCTATAATGCCTCACCGGTTCCAAAAGTCATGAGAGTTTTTGAACCTCTATCCATTAATAAAAACAACCCTTGGGGGTTCTTCAACGAGGCATGCCAGGGAAGCACAAATTATGGTGGCTTAGACATTTTAATATTTCTCTCACCATCTCATTACTTTCATGGAAAATCCAATATTGGATTGGGCACCAACAATATGGTCGAGTTCTCTGCTCTATATGCTCTTCTAAAATTGGCTGACAAAAATGAGGTGATTGATATTCATATTTTTGGTGACTCAAAGTTATGTATCGATTGGATGAAAGATATAGTTCAACTATCCCATCTACTTCAATTGATTGCTCATAAATTGAAAACTATAGCCAGATAGTTCAATGATATTCATTTCACTCATATTTTCAGGGAACAAAACATGGAGGTCGATTCCCTATTAAAGGAGTCACTTTTATTGAATGGTAATGTGATTCAATGGGAAGAATTTTTGGGAGGATGTTTGGTTTCCAAATTAGAAGAATCCTTCTTTTAATCTCATTAACTCAGACTTCTTGAGTTGTGAATCATCTGTTGATGTCTTTTTGAACTTTTGAGATCCTTTTATCATAAATAGATTAGAGAAGGATATTTTTTAATAGGTCTGTAGAACCATTAACGGTTTACGAGAAAGCGCCTTTTGAATGTACATTCTATCGCTTAATAGAAAGTGCGGTTTTTTTTTCAAGGAAAAAAATCGTTCCCTCTAACCTAGTGTTTCACAAATGGGTTAAAATGAATTGAATGACAAATACCAAGTATTGAAGCATTGAGCTTTATAATTTTATTTTCATATCCTCTCCAATATTCTAAATTATCCTTCCCATATGCTTATCATTTTGCAAAGGAGAAAAAATACCTTTGAAGCATTGAACTTTAAAATGTAGAAAGAGAGACAGAGAGAGTCATATTAATGTCCCCTTAAACTAATTTGGCTTATTAGACATGTGTTAAGTCTCTTTAATAATAGAGGAAAACCAAATCTAGGAGCTAAAGTGCCTTCCCTCGCACACGTACACAAGAGCTTTATACCTATTAGGATTTAGACTTAGGTTGTGTGGCACCCAATCCCAACCACTAAGCCATAAGCCATAACCTAATGGATTACAAAATAATTAAATAAAATGCCAAACAACAAATATGCATAGTATTTAGATAATAACATACAGATCCATATTATGAAATTATATATACTATACTTCAACACCTATAAAGGATAAACCATAAAATGCATAATACTTAAATGATAAGAAGTTTATTACCTACCAAGTAAAATTTATAAATTGAGCATTTTTCTCTTTATTAAGCTTGACATGATCCTCTCCAAAACCGTTTTAAAGATTAGCAAATTAAATATAAAATTTTAATCCTATCCCTATCTATCTATATATTTATTTATTGAAGTTAATATTTTAAATATAAATTTATTTAATTGGTTTACACATTTATTTAGCTATAGTCTAAATATTCTATAAAATAATTATTTTTCGAGGATATTTTTTGGAGACATCTGTCCAAAATTTAATGAGAAATTATTAAATTTGTATATTTAATAACTATTTCTGTATTATCCAAATATTTTCATTTGTAATTATAAATATGATTAATTAAAAATATATATATATATATATATATATATATATATATATATATAATACTCATTGAATATCCACCCTTGTGCATCACACTTTCAACCTAAGTTTGTCGTGATTCGTGTACAAACAACTTCTCTAAAATTAGTTAGTTGGGAGTGATCTAAATATTCGTTGAAAGAAGCATTTAATAAAAATGAAAAACACAGTACAACAACTATTTAATTAAAACGAGAAGTGCACGGAGAGCACTTAGCTTCTATCATTTTAAAACAATGAGAAGCATAGGAAGGAGGTTAGTTTCTATATAATCTTATAAAAATACTATTATATAGTCTTATAAATAGTATTAAGGTGTGTTTATTTTTTTTATTTTTTTAAGAAAAAATTGGTTATATAGTTTTTTGGAAAAACTTGGTGAATTTTTTTTTTTTATATTTTGTGTTTTGTGTTTTATTTTGGATAATATTTTATATAAATTTCTGGGCATGGTTTATGGTATATGATTTGTTAAAAATATCAAGTGATATGTGTAATATAAGTAATTATGATATGTGTAATATAAGTAATTAGCTTGAGAGATTGATTTCAAGACATTATGCATGAAACTCAAAATATGTCTTAACCATTTGAGTTAGTTCACCGATGTCATAATGGTTAATAGATAGAGAAATGGATATAATTTATTAAAGTGTTCACAAAATTGAATTTTCATATGAAACAACAAAGTTTACATTTTGTGTGTTATTTTTCAAAAGATTAATGCAAGAAATTATGATAATTAAAGCTAGCATTGTAATAACATGGCTCAAATTATGAACTTGGTTTACTCAAGTGAGTCTAGCACCATTTTCTCTACATCAAGGGCTAGTTACCTCAAGGACTTTCCTCTAATCTTGTGTTTCTTGCCCGTGTCACTTTCTTAGCCAACCTTGTTGTGCCTCTCAATAGATCCTCCTGAAATGTTGATCCCTAATATCTAATATGTAAATTTGACTTGTCCCTGATTTGTGAGTACTTTGCACAGTGTAGAAGAAAGTGGTGTTTGGTTTCTACCTCCTTGTTTTTGCATACTCAATATGAACTTTCCTCCAATTGCTCCTCTAGTTATTCTCATCTTCCTATTTCACATCTCATCTTGTGTGAATTGATTCTTAGTTGTGATATTATATGTTTTTCACACCATGGGATGTTAAGCTTTAATTAGTCTTTCACTTTGATCTCCTTCTATTTGTTGAAGTTGTTTATGTAGTATTGTTGTTTTATTTTGGTGTGTCTTCTCAATTTTCCCTTCTCGTAACATTCTTGAAAATGACTTTTCAATGTTTTTTTTATCCATTTGACACTTTTCTTCTATATGTCTTATCTTCAAAAAAAAAAATCCAATATTGCTTTCATGTTTTCATGTTTTCTCCCCTCTTTTTATCTCACATTGGTTGATTTAATCGAAACCCTGTTGTTTTAGCTCATATTGATTGATTTAATCGAAACCATGTTGTTGTCCATGACTGTCATTTTCCATGTTGTTGTCTATGACTATCATTTTCTATCTATACAAAATCAATTTTCCCAATGCCTCCAATTATGTGAAGTATAGGCATATCTCATGTAGAAGTATCATACAAGAAGTATTGTTTTTAATCTTAAACAACTCGTTATCCAATGTTTTTTATTCACTCTATCCCTTTATTTCTAAATATACTTAGACCTATGTTTTACATCCATAAAAATATATTAAGGTTACAAATATTTAAAAGCGAAGATACAATATTTGTGAGTCCCAATAATGTATTGTCTTGTAACTATTTTTAAAGTGGAAAGCACCCTTTCACTCTCAATCTCATTGCAGTGTTTTGTCTATTTATACATCCCATCTTAATTTCTTATTAAAATTTAGTCCCAAATATTTATAGGTTTGAATTATTGTTAAAGTTCTCTTCAACTTGTTTGTAAGTAATTGTTTTTTTCATAATCATGTTCATCTCAACCTCTACACAAAAAGACTCTAAGGAATCTATTGTTTAGATAATATAGATGTTTGTACCACAACAGATACGTGGAGGGGCCTAGGATGAGCGCGGTTTCTAAACTTTTGGGTGAAAGCGATTGTTTCCTAAATAACCATTTGACTCACAAATATGAAGGTGGGTATTTTAATCTCTAGCATGATGTTTGCCCTATTCCATGATGCTTAGTCGTGATTGGAGACGAAGTGCGAGGCAATCATATTGACCTACATTATCAATCCTTTTATATTTCTTTGTTTAATCGAGGTTTCGTTAGTGGTCATTTCTCCCACATTAATTTAATGGCTTTCAATTCAATATCCCAAACGACACCCATGTGCGTTAATGTCCCGCAATATACTCAAAATTGGGATTCAAATTAAATCAAATCAAATTTAAATCTTCTAATAAGAGATGATGCCCTCCTGTCGTTGTCAGTCCCTAAATTCTATTAGACTACATTCATAATATTTTAAGTTTATACTACATAATTCTTTAGGATTCATAATACCATAAAATTAGGTTAGACTTGTGAACATTATTTTGCTTATAAGTTTATTAAATAAACAAAAGAAAGTAATATAGCTTTGTATAAATAAAACATAAGCCATTGTAACCAGTTGATTTGATGTTGTGATTTTATATATACTTTCGTAAACATAATCAAGTGAATCAAAAAAAATATATTAAATGTTGAGCGGGTTGTAATTTAGATATAAGTTTTTTTATAATAATATTATTTATTATTATAATTATAATATTATCACTAATTATTATAATTATAGATGATGTATTATTACAATTATAGATAATATATTTCTTTTAAATTATGTAAACCTGTTATGTTATTGTTAATTTTCAGCTTTGTCAAAAAAAAAGTGTGGGTGACAAATTTATTTTAGGTTTGGTAATTAAAAATAATAAAAAAAGTTTGAGAAGTTTGATAATTCATAATAATTTTGTTTTGTCAATTTCGAAACTAGTTTTATATTTAAATTAAGTAATTTATGTTAAAACTTTATCATTTTTTACTTATCATGGTTGAGAAGTTTTTTAATTTTAATGGATAGGCAAGATTTCATAAAGGTCTTTTCAATCTTTTTGAAAAAAGTAAATCATAATGTAGAAAGTTTGTGCCACAAATATCATATAAAAAAATTAATAATTATGAAATAAATTGCTACGAACCAAGTGGTTGTTTATAAGTGTAATGTAATAACATGTTGATCGGGATAAAAGAAATGGGAAAGAAGAAATTCAAAATTTTGGATGGACTTCATGTTGCAGGTTTCATGGCGGTCGGGTTGGTATGGGAGGCGGACTATCCACAGTATCCAGGTGCCTTCACTAGTTTCTAGTTAGTTTCAAGTTTTCAGAAGCTCAGAGGGGAGTATTTGGGTAGTGGTAGTTTAGTTTGTAGTCTCTATGGAGTGCTCACATCTAGTGGTGGCAGGTAGTTACCAGGCCTATCATTTCATTGCAAGTCTGCTAAGTTTTCACTTGTTTGTTTTTATCCTACTTGGTAGTGCGATTAACGAGTTTTACATCTTGCCTATCTGTCTACGGATCAAACGCTCCTTGTCTTGTCTTTTATTACCTACTGCTCGATCCTCGAACTCATTAACGAATAAGAGACCCTGTTTGCAGTAAGATTTCATAGAGTAATCGATCTGGAGCCTCCATCGTCGTCCAGATGTACACATAATGGAATCTGAAGTCAGCGTTATGCTGAGTGCAGATGATGAGGAACTATGGGAAAGGCCAAGCTTCCTTGCATCGATTGATGAGCTCAATAGACTTAATGCTCCCAACATGCGGTCAGGTGTTAGTATTAATGTGAAAGTTAGTGCCGGAGACTTACCTTTGAAGAAGCGCCCATTGTCTTTCACAGAAAATGTATTGAAACAACGTTCTCTGAAAGACGCAGAAGGGTTGTCTGCTGGTTTTTCTGTTGATAACTCCTTTGTAAAGACAGTTCAAGGGTTAGGAGGGGTTCCTTTTGAAAGTCGGAGAGTAACTCTGAACACTACTGGTATTTAATCTGTAAGGAACTCGAGGCCGGAGCTAAGTTACAGGAGTAAGCAAACAGTAACAGTTTGGAAACCCAAAAAAACTAGGCATAGGCTGGTAATGGGAATGGACATAGGACTAGAGGAGTCTTGCAACTTGGCGTTATGTGCCTTAGTTGGGAGACTAGCCTATCATTCTCGTTGCTCGTCATCTATTGAGGAGTGGGTGCAGAGGTTCTAGAAACCTTTATTAGGATATACGCTTGAGATTCTTTCGCTACTCAGAGGATGGTTGGGTTTTATATTTAAGAATCCAGAGGATTCTGAATTGGTGCTTTCAAAGTTCTGGAGTTTTGATAGAGGTATTTTAATGCTAAAAAGGTGGCGGCTCAAATTTAACCCTGCGACTAAGTATTTTAGTTTTAGACACATTTGGGTGCTACTACCTAGTTTACCTTTACAGTTATGGAACGTTAAAGATTTGCAGGTTGTTGGGAACTCCATTGGTCATTTTTTATGTATAGATGAAGTATCATTGAAGTTGGCTGATAAAAGGATGGCTAAGCTTCTAGTCGAAGTAGATGTTCATGCCGGGTTAATGGAAGTTCTGGAGATCGAGTGGGGGGGTCTTGTATTTTTACAACATTTGGACTATCTGGGGATACCTTTCCATTGTACTTTATGCAGGCGGACTAGTCACTTAAGGAAGGAGTGCACAAACATTTATGGTTCCTTAGCCGATGAAGATTCTATGGAGGATTTACCAACAGACCATGTCTCACAGGTTGTTGAAGCGTCTGACACTGTGGACTATCTAGGACTTTGCCCAAAGGACAGTCCTACAATGACAGATTCTACATTTGTCAGTAAGTTGAAAAATTACTGCTCCAATCTTTATTTCTTCTTGTATGCATGGGAGCGAGATCATTTAAACTCTATTATTTCCCCTGATCAATTCTTGAGGAAGGGACATGACCTTGAAAAGCCTCCTTTAGATTCTGAGATCATGGTTATGGAAGGTGAAAGAACTATGAATCCTGTAGGGGTCTCTCCTAGGGTTTATCTGTTTTCCTTACACTTGTCGGGTTCTGAGACTAATTATTGTGTTTCGGGTTATAGCGAGTCAGCCTAAACGGATTCTGCTTAAGATAAGATGATTTATGATATGTCTCCTTCTATGGTTAAAACAAATAATCCTATCCCTATTCTGACTTTCTTGGGAAAAATTCTGGTGGATAGTCAGTCAGTTCCTGGGATGTCTAGGGTCTCTCTTGGGGGCGGGGATAATATTATTCCTGATCCTACGTGGTCCCATGGTTTTGGGTTTGAAGTTTCACTTATCAAAACTAGAAGTGCTTTCCAGAAGGTAGGGGCTAGCAGTTCTCGTCTAAATACTACACCTGCTATCACTGATTTAGGGGTGCTTAGAGGATTGAAAGCCCTAGCACAGGAAAAATCATGATCCTTTTATCTCTTAACATTAGATGGGTAGGAGGACCCATGAAAGTGGCCTCCCTACGTAGACTTCTGAACAAAACAACTCCTAACATTATCTTCCTTCAAGATATGTTGGTAACAGCAAAAAATGCAAGATTATTCATGAGTAAGTTAAGACCCGTCTGGATGGTTTGCGCTATTAGTGTTGTGGGTTCTTCAGGTGGACTTCTGATGTCTTGGGATCTGAACTATTTTAATATTGGTCCTTTTCTTACCAGTGGTGGTATTTTTTTGTCAGGCTTATCTCTTATGGACAACAGAAAGATTACTCTTCTAAATGTATATGGACCCTGTCAGGATCGCAAAGTTTTTTGGAACTCTATGGATGGTTCTGGTTTATTAAAGTATAAAGACTTAATTATTGTGGGTGACTTAAATTTCACGACCTCGACTGAGGAGTATGGGGACATACAACTCATGTTGACTCATTGGCGAGTTTTCTTAAAGATCTTTTTGTAAAGAACAGACTTGTGGATATAATGCTTGCCGAGGTCATACCTACGTGGCGAAATGGGAGAGATGGTAATGATAGCATAGCAAAAATACTTGATCATTTTTATGTTGCGGAGGACCTAATTGTTTCTTCTCAGAGGTACAGATCTTCCGTTGAGTTTCCATACTTGTCTGGTCATGCTCCAATATTTCTAGAGATTGGAGTAGGGATCCCGGTGGTAGCTTACCTGTTTAAATTAAATCTGGTTTGGATGAATGATGACTCTTTTGATGGGCTGGTTCAGGATGTTTGGAGTGATCCGCACCTACTTCTAATTACAGGAGCACAAAGGAGACTGGTTGGAAATCTTTCACTTTTGAAAGTGTGAGTAAAGCATTGGGCCAGGGAGAAGCAACATCGGGATTAGTTAGAACTAACTAAGATTGAAGAGGCCATTGATGACAATTACAAACAGGCATTGCAGGATTCCTTTACTGATGCTTTGGCTCAATCACTAAGCACTCTTGAAGCTGAGAGGAAGAAATTGTTATTGGCAGAGGAAAAAATGTGGTGGCAAAAGAGCAGGGAGATATAGATAAAAAGTGGTGATAAGAATATGAAGTTCTTTCATCATTTCACAAGTTATAGAAGAAATAAAAAACATATATGGGAGTTTAAGGACCAAAATGGAGCCTCATATTCGGGACAACAAGCCATTCAGGATGAAGAAATTAAGTACTTCAAGTATTTTTTTAGTGAAACTGACCAGAATGTTATTGAAGATCAAATCAATTCGGTAAGGCTTTTCACAAATATTGTGACTGAGGAAGATGTTCATACTTTAGAAAAGGCAGTTTCGAAGGAGTAAATCATTGAGGTTTTAAGGGTTTTTGCTAGAGACAAAAGTATCGGCCCCGATGGGTGGACAGTTGAATTTTTCTTTAAATATTTTGAACTGGTTGGTTAGGATTTGCTAGAAATGGTTGAGGAATCAAGAGTCAGTGCAGAGGTCATCAACTCGATTAACTATACTTTTTTATCCTTGATCCCCAAAGTTAATGGACTAGCCACCTTCAGTGATTTTCTCCCTATTGCGCTCTGCAACTTAAGTTATAAGATCACAACTAAAGTCATAGCTAAGAGAATTAGGTCGGTACTGTCTAGAGCACTCTCTGAAGAACAGATGGGTTTTCTCAAAGGAAGGAAAATCCTTGATGTAATCGACACTGCTCAGGAGTGCCTTCATAGCATTAAAAATAAAAATCTTCAATCCATTATTCTGAAACTTGATTTAAAAAAGGCCTCTGACTGTACCAACTGAGATTTTCTAAGATTAATTATGCTTCAAAGTGGCTTTGGGTTGCCTATAACTACTTGGATTATGGCTTGTGTCACTTCTACGTCTTATGCTATTTTGATTAATGGAGAGGCATTCGATTTCTTCAATAGCAGCAGGGGACTTCATCAGGGATGCCCTTTGTCTCCCTTACTCTTCATTTTGGTTATGGAGTCTCTCAGTCTCTCTTTAAAGAGGGCGCAAGATGATGGTTTTCTAACAGGGATTAAGGTTTCGAGACTGGTAAAGGTTCTGCACATTTTATTTGTTGATGATATACTTATTATGTCTAAAGCTTCTCTTGAGGAATGGGAAAAAATACGAGACATACTTTTTGTTTTTAGTCGAGCTTCGGGTTTGGTCATCAATGTTCAAAAGTTTGTCTTTATATATGCGGGTGTTGATCCAGTTTTTTTTACAGTCTTTAAAAGATTTATTACAATTCTCTTGTAAAGATTTAGCAGAGGGATTCAAATACTTTGGGTATTTGATGAAGCCATATTGTTACAAAACAGAGGACTGGCAGTGGCTAATTGACAAGTTTGAATCCAGGATCAATCATTGGTGTAATAAGTAGCTATCTTTGGGGGGGTGTTTTGTTTTAATCAAAGTTGTTTTAGAGAGCCTTCCGGTTTACTAACAGACCCTAGCACACTTCTCAATGGCGTCTCTTAATAAACTTCGCAAGTTGAGTTTTTCTTTCTGTGGTCATGGAACAAAAATAAGAATGGTTATCATTTGTGCAGTTGGATTTCTATCTCTAAATCAAAGCTTTATGGAGGATGGGGCCTCTGAAATATCTTTGTGTTTTATAGGGCCTTAGCATCAAACACCTTGTGGCGTGCCTTGATGAAGTCAAGTTTATGGCAAAGAGTGATTAAAGACAAATATATTATGCACGACTCTATCTTATCTTGGCTCCACTCTGTGAATTGTTTCTCCTATGTTGGTATGCAGTCCTGGAAAAACATTCGAAATACCCTACCGATGATTCTTCATTGGATGGTCTAGAAGCCGGGTTCAGGCCACTCAATTTCAATTGGAAGAGATGAAATTATAGGATTGGGACATGATTATTTTCTTTCACACGAGATGATTACTTTACTTTACTTTTTTTGTATCTAGGGGAATCAATAACGACAACGGTATCTGACTCGCGTGACATGAGGTTGAATCTTGTCGGCTGCATTATAACCCCTAGGGAGAAACACACTGCCCACAAGCCTGGCCTCCAGATAAGATGAGGATTGAACTCATGACTTTCTTAGCAGCACGAATGCCTTAACAACATGTCCGCTGGCCACTAGACAACACCCCTACGGGCAACTGATTACTTTACTTAATTGTGTTATCACCCCATAAATTATGGGAATCAACTGATGACTTGGATATTATGGATATTATCTGTATCTAGTGCTTTTATTGACAATTGATTCTTCATTTTGAAAAAGAAAAGAAAAGAAAAAAGAAAAAGAAAAGAAAAAGAATAAAAAGAAAAGAGGGCATAAAAGAATTGAAAGAAAAGCCCCATGCAATAATAGTAACTTGGCCATACCTTTCAAGCATGGCCAAGTTCTTTTTAAATTTGATGTTCATAGATTAGTGAATAAATCTGACCAGACTGTCTAATCCTGGTCAGATAGCCCCTAGGTTAGATTAGTGAATAAATCTGAACAGACTGTCTAATCCTGGTCAGATAGCCCCTAGGTTAGAGTAATTTCTTAACCCTACAGTTTAATCTGGGTTAATAGTCCTAGGAAGATAGGCTAGCATGTAGGTTAGTTGCTTGATTTGCTTCACCACCCATGAAACCAGATTTATGAAATGCTACACCATGTCTCCATTGCCTTAGAATAGTTTAGACGAAGTCCCCTTGGTGGTGTCTATGTGAAAAATTGGGAAAAACCCAT
>ML781549.1:1579301-1594178 GCA_009831015.1 Picea engelmannii | reverse complement strand
TGTTTATCTGCTAATATCTTCAATTAAGAAATTCTTAACTGCTTGTTAGTTGAAGTTATTTTTCTTATCTTTTCTTCTGTCCATCATTTTAATTACTAAAGATCCAGTGAGTATATTATCTCACCCTGTGAAGGTCTTCTTTGGCGTTTCTGGTTGTATCTATTATCTGATTAAACACAGATCCCATAACCCAATGGATGTGTAGACTGTCTCAACCAATTTAAAAAAAACTCTTTGACAACAAAACCAACGGTTTCTTTACCTAGCCTAATACCTGAAATTAAAAACAAAGCTAAATCATATAGAGAGATCCCTCTCTGAAGCTGGGAGGGCTGGATCCCAGCTTTAAAAGCGGTTGGATAAGGTTACCTGGGTAGATTTCTTCTCTTTCAACCTCTTGGAAATTTACCAAGTGCTAACAAATTGTAAGAACTTACATCTATTATTCCATGCAAGTCGACTTGAGGTTCGAGGAGTGTTGGGGAAAAACTGGGTTTGTAGTTGATCCAGGTGGATATCGGTGGCCACCCACCTTTTCCAACTGGCTCAAAACAGTTTTCTAGCAATTTTGGTAATTTACTATTTTTGGCAGTTTTTCGGGTCCTAAACTTCCGGAGCCATTTTGAGGCTCTAAACGATGTTTTTTGGGCATCTACCAATTGAAAATTGTTGTCATGATATTTTTTGCCAAAAATTGTAGTCCTTGGATAGATATTTCTAACGATGTATCATATGCATCAAACAAAGATAGTATGCCAAAGTTACAACCCCGAGAAATTGATGTACCAACTTACCCAAACGGGGCCCACATGACTTTTGGCACTTCATCTCCCAGGGTTAGGTTTTTGGATCTCTAGGGTTTTTCTACATTCCTGTTTATTGTAAAAAGGCCTTTGGAGCCTCATTGTAATCATCTTCTTACGGATGCGAGTTGTCGTCACATCTCTTCGTAGAGATTAGCTGCCACCATTCTAGCGAGTCTTTCACTCTGTATTTTACAGTCTTTGTACATTTTCGCTCATTAATAGAAAATTGTGTATTACTTTATCTCTGTGTTTATGGTTGCAACTATGATACATTTATGTTATATTATTGAATATCTGAGATATCTCTGTACATTTCTTTATTATATCTCCTCTCTCATTTCATGTCAAAAATAATCCAGATCAGTGGTATCATAACAGATTGCTTTTGATCATTTTTTTTCAGTGCATGTCCCCGACAAGGTCTGAGTATAGAAATTTGGGTCTCGAGATTGTCTCTCTTGAAGATAATATCTCTCGCACACCCAAGAAACCCTCCATGGCGGAAGAAAAGAAAAATGACGAAGCAGGCGATTCTATCTATCTGTTGGTTGAGCAAGCTCTTCGGTGATAGAGGGACAAAATGATGGAGAATTTTTCCCACATCCTTCAATGCCTGCTGATAGCAATAGGCGCATCTTCATCAAACAACCACTTTGGAAGAACCTCTTCTTTCAAGGTACAGGTTAATTTTGATATTCCCATATTTGAAGGTCAGATAGATGCGGATGCCCTAAACAAATGGTTAAATCTGTTTGAAGGTTATTTCTCTATTCATAATTTTTCCGATAGGGAAAATATCACCTTCACTCTCCTTAAAGCTCTCCCCCATGTCAAACATTGGTGGGAAACTTACTGGGAGCAAAGTTCCACAGAGGAGTCTGTAATATATGGGGCCGAGCCCACTTGGGATTTTTTTGTGGATGCGGTAAAGGAACAATATTACCCTGTTGGCAACTATGAGGACTAGTACATGAGATGGACCATGTTACGGCAAGAGAGGGGCCAAGCAGTTCCAGAGTTCACCAATACATTCCATACCTTGTGCACCAAGCTGGGTATCAAAGACTCCGAACAACAATTGGTTCTGAAATACTGTGGGGCTCTACACAGATACATTCAAACTGAAATGATTTTTTGGACATCTCATCACTTGCTGTTTCTTATTGATATGTTGTTAAAATCGAGCAGAAATTTAAGCCCCAGAACAAACGGGAGTTTGGGTCTGCAAATATGCAACAACCAAAGTATGATAAAGACGACCCTAACAAACAGTCTCCCGAAAACCAGTCCAAGCCACAGGAAAAGAAGGGTCATGGAAAGATAAAGAAGAACACCGGAAAATGGTGCGATTTCCACAAAATCCCCTAGCACAACACTGAGGAATGTCTCTCAAAACAGTCATTGGTGGCCAAGATCAAAGACAAGGAGTCAAACCTTGAATTCAAATCTTATTTTGAAAATACTGGTAAAAGACAAATCATTGATGCAGACCCCACTTCTATTGTCGCGACTGCAACAATTCAACCAAAAGAACCAGCAGATACTGAAGAGGGGGGGAACCTTTTTCATTCATAGATGTGGGTGAAGGGGACCCCGTTGCATTTTATTGTTGATAGCGAAAGCCAGAAGAAACTCATCTCAACATAGGTAATCAAACAATTGGGATTGTCGACAACACCACACCCGCAACCATACAACGTCGGGTGGCTTCGCCAAGGATGAGATCTTTGTGTCAGCCAGTAGTGTCGATTGTCATACAACATCCAGCCTTTCAAGGATGAGGTATTATGTGATGTTTCCCCATTGGATGTCTGTGATGTTCTCTTGGGCCAACCATATATGTGGAAGCCCCATGTTGTTTATTTTCTCGACCTCGTAGTGTTATTGTTACTTTGGGGGGTCATCTCTACAGAATACCAGAGCTAGTTCCAACTATTGTCCCACCTAAACAGTTCCTCAAGGTAGTATCTCATACTACAAAATTCAGCTTCTTCACAATCTGTTCAAAGGGTGAACAGAAGGATACTGCAACCACTACAACCTCGGCCGAAGCACCTTCTATCCAACAGAAGCAGGTCGACCAGATTGCAACAAAGTATAAAAATTCCTTCTGCACATAGGCACCTCATGTAGCCAGAATAGTTAAAAAGGTCCAACCATTCCAGTCACATGTTCGTGACAACCTTCAACAAGCTAAGCAACACAACTTCCCCAACAAGGCAAGCAACTCATCAAGATGCAGATTCAACAAACACTTTTCCCTCTCCCCCAGGCACTCAACACAATGGAGACCATTGCTTCCTAAGGAAGGAGGATTGATCCAGGTGGATATTGGTGGCCACCCACCATTTCCAATTGGCTCAAAACAGTTTTCTGGCAATTTTGGTAATTTACTATTTTTGGTAGTTTTTTAGGTCCTGAACTTCTGGAGCCATTTTGAGGCCCTAAACGATGTTTTTTGGGCATCTATCGTTTGATAAATACCATTTGAATATTCTTTGCCAACAATTGTAGTCCTCGAATAGATATTTCTAACGATGTATCATATGCGTCAAATGGAGATAGTATGCCAAAGTTACGACCTCGGGAAATTGATGTACCAACTTACCCAAACGGGGCCCACATGACTTTGGGTTAGGTTTTTGGATGTCTAGGGGTTTTTTGACATTCCTGTTTATTGTAAAAATGCCTTTAGAGCCTCATTGTAATCATCTTCTTATGGATGCGAGTAGTCGTCACATATCTTCTCAGAGATTAGTTGCCACCATTCTAGCGAGTCTTTCACTCTGTATTTTATAGTCTTTGTACATTTTCGCTCATTAATAGAAAATTGTGTATTACTGTATCTCGGTGTTTATGGTTGCATCTCTGATACATTTCTGTTATATTATTGAATATTTGAGATATCTCTGTACATTTCTTTATTATATCTCCGCTCTCATTTTGTGTCGAAGATAATCTGGATCAGTGGCACCGAGTTGGGACTGGAGGGGGATCTTGCAGTGGAATGGGAATCTTACAGAAGAAAATTGATAGACACAAGGATATATTTAGTGGACAATCCGGACAAACTATTATGGAATGGAGGTGACTCATCGGGCCAAATATCAGTTAAAAATGTTTATGAAGCTCTATCAAACAAAATTTGGAGATATAAGAGAGGGGGATGGAGGAGAAACTTATGGACTTGGGACTGCCCTATGAAAATTAAACTCTTTTTTTGGTTAGTATGTGTAAACAAAGTCTTAACTTGGGAAAATTTGCAGAAAAAAGGATGGAAGGGGCCTGGAATGTGTTATTTGTGCAGGGTAAAGGGAGAGACAAGCAACCATATTTTTGTTACATGTCTCTTCACTATTACAGTTTGGGAAGAAGTGAATTTTTTTCGGAAATTCACTCATGGTTGGTCTAGCACTTCAGTTAATGAATGCATGAAAAATTGGTATTCTCAGAATCATAATTATCCATCTCTTCTAGCCTTCATATGCTGGAACATTTGGTTGGATAGGACTAACTCTATTTTCAAGGATAGAACTCCATCCTTGCAGAGAATAGTTTATCTTGTTTTAGGTGTTGTAGGGTTGGTGGGAAAAATTCAAAAAGGCCCTAAAGCTAGGAGTTTGACTGCATTGCTTCAAGTGGACAAATCTCTTGCTTGGTTTGACGAAGTGGCCCAACAAAATGGCACTCTATGTGGAGCAGGTGGAGTCTTAAAGATTGATGACCACACAGAATATAGATGGACCTTAAATTGTGGAAGAGGCACAAACTCCAGGGTTGAGCTTCTGGGAGCTTGGGCAACACTAATCCTTGCCACAAGACTCTCGGCTTTTTACTTATTTGTGATAGGGGACTCTAAGATAGTTATTGATTGGCTTAATGGAAAGAGATCAATCATGGTGGAAAATTTGTACAGTTGGATGGAAAGAATAACTGAAATCATCCCTCTCTTCATAACTCTATCTTTTGCTCAAATCTATAGAGAAGAGAACATGGTAGCTGACAAACTTTCAAAAAAGGCTCTTTTCCTTCGACAAGGGAAAATCCCATTCAGTCATTGATAGGATGGTCAAGAGGGCCTTACCCATATTCTAAATCTGTATTGACCATGGTTACATCCTTTGAGTCAATGTTTTTTGTGGTTATGTTTCTGATGGATTTCCACTCTCCGAGAGATTTTTTTGTAATGGCGAAGATTTAGATCATGTAGTATGTCTCTAAGAAGTTTTGCATTTTGATTGTTCATAGACAACAGACTACAATTGAAGTACTGAATTGCAAACAGATTATATTATTTTTAATATAATGGGTAATTTTCTTTGGGAAAACAAAAAGTGGTTGGGTTGGGCGGTAAGAGAAGTTGATTGCAACTAATAAACCTTGAAACTTGAAATCTAAATATAACACAGGAGAGATAAATTATAAGATAATATAAAAGCTTTACAATTACACATGCATTCACGCCACATGTTCACTGCATTGATTTTCTTTTTTTGCGGATTCATGGGTTTCACCTCACCATTGCTAGCATGGTTCGACAATCAGTGAAAGAAAAAAGACCCGGATCAAATGAAGAATGAATACCTACATCCAATGGGGAAGAAAGGAAAAATGGGGCTCCCCTTCGGTCTTTCTTGCTTAGGTAGAAGGGTGGGCTCAATCTCTATCTTAGATTAGTTCCTTTGATTCAACAATGGTTGTAGTATGTTGTAAATCACCCATGCAATGGCAGACACCAAGGGAAGTAGTAGCAGAGTTGGGCTCAACCAGGAGACCACAACAACACCAATAGCTCATCGTCGAGTTCAACCAATAGTAGTAGAGTCTGACACCATCGCCATTGTATAAATTCAAGTCGCTTTACTTCTTATGTCTACAATATAGATACAAATCAGATTAGTATGCCAAAGGAGGAAGAAAATTGCAATTAATTTTGCTGCAGGGTTCCATTATTTTGTGTTGCAATACCTGAGTTGGTTAGACCGTGTAGACCTTAAAAAGATCGTTGACGAGTTGATAAGTCTTGGTAAAAAAGGGCATTGTCGGGTTGCATCCAGGCTTCATGCAATGCTACTTCTCCAATCATGGCCGTTGAGTTGGACTTGATAATGCGACTTCCTGAAGGAAATAATGTGGCTCTACGCCATGAAGGCCTGAACACATTTGGAGACCTTGATTTCTTTCATTTTGAGTTCATCGAGCCTCTGAACATACTTGTGAACATATATCAAATCCCAAATGACTGTCATCCCTCCCGGATTGAGAACCCTTACAACTTCTTGGAGCGCTTTCGTGTGTTCAACTGCGACGACGAAGCTCTTGTGCCCAAATTCCTTGCCCACTGTGTGGAGAGAATCGACAGAGACCACGACATCAAAGTAATTGTCTATGAATGACAAGTTTTGAGCGTCTCCGCTTCAGCAAGTGATATATTCTTGAACTCCTTCAATGGTTGTCATTTTCAGTGTGGATGACATGGCTTCTTTCTCGTCATGACAGAGATCCATTCCCACTATCTGCCCGTTGATGCCTTCTTTCTTCAACTGCATTTCCATGGCATTTAGAAGAATCCAGCACTCACACCTGACATCCAAAGTAGTTTTCACGCTGGACTAGTCGCCCACCATTCCTTCACAACTATCTAGCAATAGTGGCAACAACATGGATTTGTGAGACTCCATGGACAATAGCATTGTGAACAATAACATTCGTTCGCAACTATCTAGCAACAAAGTCATGGAAGCATTCAATTTCTTCTTTAGAATCCCCAGTTTCTGAAGTAAGTATTTCTTCTTTAGACTCCCTGGTTTCAGAAGTAAGTATTCAAGTGATTCCCTTAATGATCATGCCATTCTTCCTAAATCTCACAGGATCCGACCTTATTACTTTCTAGTAACCCTCCTTACCTAAGTGTGTATGTCATTTTCTCTAGGTGGTGAAGGATCAAATGGTGGCTCCATGCAGTTGCTGAGTGGATAGTCATTCCGAAAAAACTACAGAGCAATGTGGCAGTGTTACTTCAAGGATTGACTGCAATGCCCGAGAGATGTGGCAATGTGGGAAAATTTAGTTTTATTTTCATTTTAAAATTAATTTTAAAATATCACAATTGTGAGTAAAAAATCTCCTACCACCAGGGCTTATTTAGTCGCATCAATCCAATTGGACCAATAGCAAATTCAGTTTTTAATATTTTAAAATTTTTAAAAAATACACATTAATAGTTTTTATGAAAATTTTTGGAAAGAGATTGCAAAATGCATCAAAATGGACTAATTAATGTAGCAAAATCGACTAGATAATACTTGGTCAATGATAGTTTACCACAAGGCGGTTGCTAAAGTCCATGGCCTGGCAGGGACTAATAAAGGTTTATGAGCCCTCCTTGCTAAAGGCCAGTTTACACATTGTAAATGTTATAGAAACATAACTCTACACTTTGAGCGACTCAATGCGATACCAACAAATCAGAGGTAACTTTCATACTAATAAAATTATATAACATACTCAACAACCCCACCTCTTACATAAATAAATTAACTTCCAAAAAATATTCATTTCCAATGTATCACTTCCATGCCTTAATAAAATAGTATTATTTATTATTTTTAATTAAAAAATTAATTTATATTAAAAAGTTGTAATAATGTTGCTTGAAATTTTTGGAAGTAAATTGTTGTTACGAGGAAATTATCCTATGACTTTGGGTTAAAGTCATAGTAGAGCGAATTCCTTTAAGAATAAACTCAATCCCAAAATTTCAATCAAAAGATCGTGTAACTAACTTGATTAACTGACTATAGTAGTAAGGAAGAAGAAAACATACCAGGTTCTCGACGTTCGATGAAGATCCCATAATTGAAAATATTTCATGCTCATTCCAAATTGTCCCTTTGATCACTTGCCAAACAATTATGTAGACACTACAAAGGGGTACTTATATAATAACTAACTCTCATAAAAATAATCAAAAGTAAAGCAATTGCATCAATTAGTGTTCTAAGAATTTAGATGCTAAAACATAATCATCATGCCTTAAAACACAAGTATATTACAGGAAAGAGGTTTATTTATTAATAAACAACAAGACAAAGCTAAGTGCAACCTGTATCTGTCGCAACACTGCTTCGAAACCAGAGTTTAAGTCCCTCCACCCAGGCCACTGACTGTAGATAGCACCTTCGACTCCAATGCTTATGCAAGTCCAAAGAAGACAAGTGAGATTCTTCTTGGCCAACTATATAGAGCAAGGAAAGGTTGGAAACATGGGTTTACAGGTTTGAGGAAATGAATCAACAATAAGGGAATAAGGGTTTGCAGGCGAGGCAAGAAAATGCCAAGAATATGTTGCTTCAAGTATGATTGTCCTCTCCTCTATGCTTAGGCTCATTTTATACCCTCTCCAAGTGGTTTGAGTGGTTACAAACAATTGTACACAAGAAACAGGAGGTGAGGAACCAATGGAGCCTGCGAACCCCTCCCAAAAATATGAAAAATATTATTTTTTTGAGCCAAATTAAGGTGTACATGCCCTGCAAAGGAGTAACATGTGTATGTATGTGCCTTCATAGTTGGTAGGGAGCATATATGTCAAAAACATGTGTTTTGAATCCAGTGGAGGAAAAAGGGGATTAAGGTTTGCAAGTGGAAAAGGGAAAGACTAACATTTCATTAATGCATATGTGGTGGCAATTGATGTTATAACAGATACCCGCTAATGTGTGAGGTCAAAAGATAAACTTATGGTTGAAATACATTATAAATCTAGGAGGTGAGGATGCAGTGGGCCCAAGTGAAGGTTGTCAAAATCTGGTCCAAGAACAGAACCTACAATAGAAAACAAGTAAGAGTACTCTCTTCCCTAGGTGGGTATACTCATGCTCAGGAGTGACAAAAGCATGGTCACTGAATCAAGTACATTGTGGATCCATGAAAAATGTATATACAAATGTAGTGATTATGGCCACGAAATTTAATACATAGTGGATCAATGTCAAAAGAGATCATAACCACGAAAGAGACACACAATGGATCTATGTCTCAAAATCATAGGAGGATATCTAGAAACAAGAGCTAAACAAATTGATCCCCTGCAAGTACCAATGTCATAGAGAGGAAGTGGTACTATCCAATACAACTCAGGAAGTAGCATAAAATATGTGATGCTACTACAAACCCGAGGTCTTCAAATCAAACCATTGATGGTACAAATTTACACTATGCGAATAGATGTGTTGAAGTCAAACATGGTGAGGCATCATTTGATTACCAGTCATTGATGTATATCATTAGCAAACACGAGACAACCACTGATAATGATAATGGGCATCAAGGTACCTAGTACATTCTAGCAAGTGTGAATAAATGAGCTATCATCAAACACTTGTAGAATCTATTGATCAGGGGACATTGATGTATTCCCACTGTTAATAGAGAGGAAACCTGCCATTAATTACTGTGAGCCCCAAGGTGCTAATAAAGACTCTAGATCCCTATTCTAGAGCAAGATGAGCTGAAGTAGATAGGAAGAGATCCTTTAGAATGAGGGAATTAGGGAACCCCCCATCATACAACACAAGGAGTAGAAAAAGGCCAAAGATTTGGAAGAACTCAGATGAAAGATTGACAGGACCCACAATTGAGTACATATCTCGTGTGCACCAGATGGAATTGTCCACGAAAGTGACCCTTTGAGTAACGACCAATAATGAAAACCGCTAACAAAGGCGAGGAAACCACCAATGGTGTCAAATGGAATCCAAGGTACTACATGAATCCCAATGTGTGAATAGTGTTCTTGTCATCGAACACAAGGGAAACCACTCAATCATCGACCAATGATGAAGTGTCATATGTTGAGCACAAGGTTACTTATCAATGATGTAAATAGGGCCATGGTGTGACTCTAGGTTAAACTCCCAGAGCAATGTGTCATAGTCGATAAGAATTGACCCACCAATGAAAAGTCAATGAGGACCTTCCATACTAGCATGACTATAGAACTAAGGTGCTTGATAATTCTAAGAAAGTACTTGACTGTTATAACCCTAAATTGCACCATACATGCTCACCTAGCATCAAGCCATCTCAGATCCCTTCTTTGCCAAAGCACTGCTGAACAACTCTTTAAAAATCCTCTTTTATAAAGGCCCATGCGCCCTACTCCATTACTTCACGCGTGTACACATTAGCTGACCTCAAACAACCCGTGTGGATTGACAAAATCATGAAAAAAAGGAAAGTTGTCGATGGAACACATAGCTCTGGGTGAGTTAACTAAAACTCTCAACCATGCATGGCCGAGGGTTCGTCCAAATACCTAGCTTCTTCTAACCTATAAAATATGGGCTAGGGGTCCCATTTGGAGCAGGAAAAAATATAGCAAAGAAAATCTGCCCATTTGCATATTCCCATTGTCCCAACCCTTTAGTCATCCTTATGCTAGAAGAGAGACAAAGAAAAGAATTTGGAGGACAGTTGAAGAGGAGCCCAGGATCAGGTTCACAGAGTGGTGGCCGGTCTCGACTTTTTGTAAGTTGACTCATTCAAAGTAATAAAGAAAATGCTTTTCCCGTCCCAATTCATGAGTTATTCATAGTTTGTTGAGTACATGTTTGAATCTCTAACCTGTTAGTCTATAGGTAAGATGCATGTGTAGTTGTTGCTTGTCTTGTATGCAGGTCAGCGTTGGAAAGGAGAAATGAAAACAAGTGGTCAAGTGCGACAAGGGATCGACATCAAATGCCTGGAACGAGGTAGGTTGATCTAGACATGTTTCACTGAAAGAAATAGGATTTAAGTTTGGGGACGAAGGTAGAAAGTAGATTTTCTCTTGGTCATATCTGCATGCAAAACATAACCCTATTTTCTAGTCCATAAGGAGATTTCCCTCACAACATTGACATATAGGAATGTCGACATGCAAAGTCAAGAATTCTAAGGAATTACCAACACAGGATAAAACTTCCCTTGAACAAAAACATGACACAATAAAGTGACTTCGACAACATGGACTCAAAGTTGAACGACGACTTCAGCCTGTGACACATGAGGCATCAAAAGACTCTCCATAGTGACTGGAAGAATAACCAGCTAAAGGAGTAAAAAATGTGTGTAACTTTTTCAATTTCCTAAAGCCATACTAAACCCAAACTGTTGAGATATCAACTCAAAACTTTGTGCTTTGTTGAAGGGTGAATCGACTACTGCAAAAATAGTGAAGAGAAGACTATTTCCCATCCTCCTTTTTTTGTTATTTGATTTTTTTTGTCTTTTTTATATTATAAAAGCCTAAAAAAGAGTAAAAAAATGCCATAATATAGTGGAGGAAACGAGTGTCGCGAACAAGCAAACTAGTTCCAAGCGCAAGGAACAAACCTATGCTCAATGCAAAGAAACACATGTAAGATATGGACACTTGGGAGAATGTTTCCTCTAGGGATACAGGTGTCAAGTCGCAAAAGGAAAAAATTGCAATGTTAGCAACTGATGAGAATGCATAAGCAAGAGACTAAGCAACGACAAGTTGAAGCCTCCATTAGGCTTAAGAGCACAAGCATCAAAATGCAATACAATATTACAACTCAACACATAAATGGGGAGCCCCATTAGGTAATAGTCAGAATAAGAATGAGAAGAAGTTATGATGCTTCAATGCAAAGTCATGGTGGGACTAAATTGGGCTTTTGAGCCTATGAAAGTACTTCAACATGGGCGCCAAACTACGAACAAGGTTCTAACTAGGGCACCCGTGAACAATAGGCTTTACCATGTGAATTACAACACTTCTAAACAACAAAGAAGGTTATGTGTCATGACTTATTGGGGTTGATCCTAAGGAAAAATGAACCAAGAAATGAATAATCCAAAAATGCATGGAGGGGAAAGTCTAACCTATATGCCAATTTCTAGATCATTACTTGTCAGAACGAATCAACACGAAAAAAAGGCACCAAAGAAAATGTCTCCTAAGTCTTGTACATATGACCAACAACACTGATCCAAAAGTTAATAAATTGAATATAGATATCTCTGACAATAACATGTGATATGGAATATAAAACTTGAAAATCGTAAAAGTACAATATGGTACAAAGCCCCGCACAACCCTTTGGCTTATTCATAGTACTTCTCTAGGTAGATCACATCTCTAGGCTCAAGCCAAGGGTTTCTTCGATAACTAGCCTGTAAATCTTACAGTTAAGGAAGATGTTGAAAATCCATAATCATAGCTTCAAGGATAGCCTCATCTGAAGGAAATTCAACATCCAAAAAACTGGGACTCAATGACGCAAAAATAGTAGGGCTCGAGGTCTTACAAATAGTAATATCAGACTCAAGGGGAAGCACCAGATTACTCGGGGAAAAATGGAAAAGCAAAGGCTCATGTGACCCCATTGGATATAACACCTGATTAATTGTCGAGACCTTGTCTCAAGAAGGAAAACATGATTGTAAATATCCCATCTCATAAGCAATTGAACATCGAGGATAAGATGCCACATATTTCACTTGTGGAGGCGAATACTCTACTTGAATACTAGGAACATACAAAGGGGAAACCAGAGCTAAAGTTGAAATAGGATGGTGATTATCAGATGCAGGCTAATAAATAGTGACAATGTTTAAATTGTGAAAAATGCATCAAATGAAATAGCATAGACACCACAACATTCATAGCATACACATAATCACACCCAAGAAGCGTATTGAAGTCTAAAGGGCCTAGCACCACTATCATATAGACTAGGATAGTCTTCCCACCTAACATGATAGGAAATTGAGGAAGAATCCTCAAATATTCACTAGGTCTTCTGTCGAAAGCCAACAACTCACTAGTAGCTGACGCAAGCTTGGGAGAACCCAAAGCTTGCCAAGCCAGGGAGGATAAAATATGTGTAGAGGCTCCTTCATCTATAATACATCGGTGAGGCTCAACAAGATCATTCCATTTAAAGGAAACCATCCTAAGACTTGGAGGGAACGTGCTCGAAGAGAGTGGAATGGGAAATACACCCTATCCTATCCTCCTCATAGAAGCAATCATTTCTCCCATTGAGAGCATTGCTATGATTAGATACCTAATGTACAAGAACAAGATAAACAACATGGATGATAAGAGCCCCCCCAAAATTGCTTCAAACTCTAGCCAAAACCATTAGTAGCTCAAGCAGGGATGGCATAAAGATGTCAAATCTTGGCTAAATCATTGGGGAATACAAGAAGAATCCATCATACAGAATATCGATAATATATATATATATATTTTTTACTATAACGACTATGGGAATTTGATATTAAAAATGGCAAAAGACTGCCCGAGATTACAATCAAACAGAGTCTACTGACGATTCATTTCCTGGGTGCCTGGGATTAGGACCGAACTCCCTGGATACAGAGCTATGGGCTTTGACGTCCTGTTACTTTTTCTGAACGGAGCAAACGGGCTGACATACAGGTCTAGAGTTCTTCGGATAGATAGAGATATAGAAACGATCAAATGCAGTTGCAGCAACAGCCCAACTCGGCGCCTTCAGAGCTCCAAACGCAACGCAATGGTTCTCCTAGTTGCCTGGGATTCGACGCATCTTGAGTAATACCATTAGGATCGAAATGTGATAGGCTTCGAAGGATCTGGCTGAGACTATGCCTTGCTTCCCAGACTCACTAAGAAGCCCTTCAAATCTACTCAGTGATTCGATGGTTCCAGTAGCAGGGGGGATGAGCCTGGCAGAGAGAGGAATGTCTCGCTCTCCTATTGGTCTCCAGCTTCCACATACGAGTCGCTGCTTGCCTGAGAGTGATTGCAGTGAGATCCTGACAACTGGGATCTCTGAATCTTTATTGTGATACCAGATCTGCCTTCCTTGATCGCGAGAGAACTTTGCAACAGTGGGAGTGCCTTAGATACAGGGTGCCTTGGATTCCTTGAGATGCATTGACATCCCTTTCAAGAGGTGAAAGGAGAAGAATTGTCTATTACAAAGAGCAATGGACTACGGGATAGGGCAGAAAGAGTCCCTTCCATTGAGTTTGAGTTCCCCTTTTCCCATGGAGGAGCCTACAGTTGCCTCGAAATCAGCTTGTTGATTTAGGCCTCTCATCACATGATAGAATTTAACTTGATCGAACTCCCTCACTAGGTTCAGGATTCTGGAGTAGAGCTGAGACAGAGGAAGGTGATTCGGCCTTTTTCTTCCAACCAACGATTGAATTACAATCCTGGAATCCCCAATTACCACCAGATTTGGGATTAGAAGAGTCCTTGCTTGGCTGAGGCCTTGCCAAAGAGCGAGGTATTCCGCTGAGTTGTTGGAGAGAAGACCCAGTCCCCAAGCGAAGGAGAGGACTAAATTGCCTTCCGGATTATAAAGAACTCCACCTCCCCCTGCAATTCCGGGGTTACCCTTTGAAGCGTCGTCAATCAACAACACATGATTATCAAGTGTGGATCTCCACTTGATGAATTCATTTTCTTCTAGTCTTATTTCCCAGGGCGAATGAATACTCTGCGATGTCTTGATCCTTGACAACAGCATTGGGTCCATCTCTGAAAACCAGTTATGGGTAGCCTGATCAGGAGAAATTTCATTACAGAGCAAGGGTTTAGAAGACACTAGCTCGTTGACTAAACTCTTAACTTTTGATGCTAGGCGAGCAGGGGGAGAAGCTGAATCTCTGGAAATTCTTCCATTTCGTTCCAGCCAAATGTTCCAGCAAATTAATTTAGGAATCCAAACCCAGCAGTTTTTTAGCAGGCTCAATTTGGCCAAAGGGAAGGGAGCTGTGTTCAACCAAGAATGAAAGAGATCAGAGATGGAGGCAGGAAGGGTAATATTGAGGTGTCCCAAGACTAGTTTCCACAACTCACAAGTGTAAGGGCAGAGTAAGAGCAGGTGGACAGCAGATTCCTCATTTTTGTAGCACAGAGGGCACCTTGAAGGGCCTTCCCACCCTCTTTTCCTAAGAATGTCGAAGGTGAGGATGCTGTTGTGTAACAGGGTCCAACAGAAAAGGTCAATCTTGGGGAGAGAAGGGAAATTCCAGAGAGTATTCCAAAGAGTGGGATCCG
>ML781549.1:1566302-1576414 GCA_009831015.1 Picea engelmannii | reverse complement strand
GAACATATTGCTTGCTTGGAGGGCTTCAGAGTCCTCCATCTTCGTCTCCTGGATAAGCAAGACTTCAGGATTTGACATTCTCACAAGATCTTTAACTGCTTCTGTTTTTACTTTGCTGCCAAGTCCTCTGCAATTCCAGGAGATCAGATGCATTAAGAACCAGAGGGGGAGATGGGGGCTCCCTTAGGAGCCTTTCTTGCCTTTACAGATGATCTTGTTACTATCATGTCCAGGATAGTTTTCTGGGATCCAACCATTACATCCCGGTATGATCTTTCTTCCCTCTTTTTCCTATTGGTTTTTCGACCTCTTCCTGCTCTTTCTGGGGTTCCCACTGAGCTGCTGGTTTCAATGGCTTCTTCATCTGAGTCAGCTTCTGATTCGGTTCCCAAGGAGATGTGTTCTTTGTCTGATTTCAGTTGGTCCTCAGCAATATCACTGATATTTTCAGGAGGATCCGGGGGATTTGCCGATGGCTGGGATGGAGGGGAAGGAAGAGGGGAAGCGGACTGGGGTCCAGGAGGGGGAGCTGCAGGAGTGTTCGTGGAGGAGGGCTGTCCACCCCCCCCAGAGGATCGAGTGTCTCTTGCTTTCTGCGAGTTTTTGTTCCGCTTTACTTGCTGCCACCCATCAGTGGTTTCTTTCTCTGTTGATTGAAGTTTTGGACAGTTCTTCTGGAAATGCCCATGCTCTTGGCAATTTCTGCACTTGAAGGGCAGATGTTCATAGTCCACTTTTTGATAGTGAGACCAGTCTCCTACCGTGAGTTTCACTGCTTCAGGGAGGCTGGCTTCCAGGTTGACTTCCACACAGATTCGAGCACAAGTATAGTTTACCTTGGTTGCAGCTTTGTCTATGAATCGTCCTATTCCGTTGCCGATCTGCTGTAGAGACTCATAACTCCAACAATGCATTGGGAGATTGGGCAACCTCACCCATACCGGGACTTCCTTGGGGGAATCCACATTTGGGTCGAAATCAGGAGTCCACCGGTTAAGGTAGAGCCCTTGAGTGCCCATGAAATAAGGGCCACTTCTGAAGATCAGATCTCTGTCAGATTTTTCTATGAACTCGAATATGAAGTATCCTCTTCCCACCGGGTAGCTGGTGACCCCATGCTGTAGATGAGGTTTCCAATTCCTCTGTATCCAATCGTCCGTTGTCTTTGGGGAAGGCCAAAGCCCCATAAACTGGCCAACTAAGCCTCTTTCAGCCAAAGCCAACGCTATTTTGACTGGCTGGGTCTCTGGAAGGGCGATTTCAGGGATCTCTTCGAGTTTCTTAATAAATTTCGGGACTTGAAGGGGGCCAGAGCGCTTGCGACTGCTTCCCACGAGTTTTCTGAAGGCATCTGCGTCGGAGAGGGGGGGGGGGGAAGAGGCCGAATCCCCACCCCCAGGGGCGGCCATGGCTGCCTCGGGCGATCTCAAGCTATGCTAAACCTTAGCGCTTCTAAAACCCTATCGCAACTCTCATGCGGTGATAATCCCAGAATATCGATAATATTACAAATATTATCACTCCTAAATTTAAGGAGAATATATGGTGTGATAAAGAATTAATGGATAAAAGGAAATTAAGATACTACAAGGAGGTGGTCAACCCTAATTTAGAAGATCAAAATTACCTCTCAGTTTTGTGAATTGCAAAGAAGAAAATCAACATTACTAAAAATAAGAACAAACTCTCACAAGCTACATAGTAAAATTGGGTGTTGAACAACTCCCAGAACACTGTGGGATGAAAGAATTTGACATCTTTGTGACACAGCAGGTAGAAGATAAAAAACACTTCCTCTTAGATTGCTCTACATATACTCATATTAGATCCCAATTTAAAAATATTTGTCACAATAGAGACCTTCCTAACCTCCTAAGTCATCAAAACTATGGTGATCTTGAAACACTTCTCCCAATGTTTTTTGAGCATAGAAATACAATTTTAAAGAAATCAAAATAATCTCTTATATTCTTAAGTTCTAATAACCAATTGGTCTTAGTAAACATTAATCATCTTCATCATTAATAAAATATGAGTATAAAAACTATTATTTAATATTAAAATAAAAATATTATAACATTAAATAATAACTCATATATATATATATATATATATATATATATATTCTCATTTGTTAGCATGAATATGGACATATTTAGAATAAATCTACAACTAAGAAAAATGTATATTAAAATTAAATACTCATTGAATATTTGCCGTATTAATTGCATGTCACTTTCCACATAAGCATACATAAGGATTTTCATGTACGACCTGCCTCAAATTTATGGGTTGGTTGGGAGTGCTATGCATCTTTATTGTTGCAAGAAGCGTATAATAAAATGAGAAGCAAATGGAGGAGTACCGCGATGTTTTATAATTTTAGAAACAATGAATCAAAAGTACGAGGAGCAGTTGATTTGTATATTCTAAGAAATAATATGAAGGTGTTGGTAATGGTTATAGATAAATATATTTTATTAAATTGATTTTTTAAAACAGTTATTTTATATGAATTAATAAACTTTGTATTATGTTTTATTAAAGAAAATGAGTAAAATAATAAATTATAATTGTTAAGGTTAATAATATAATGGTAAAGTTTATATTATGAACTTGTTTATTCAAAAATTGTATGGTATTTTTTTTTTCTAAGTTAATGGCTAGTTGTCCCATGAACTTTTTTTTTTTTTATTAACTTTTTTCAGTAGAAAATTTCTCAATATATATTATATATATGGTGTTCTAAAAAATGAGTACTAGAGTTCAAATACAAAGCCATCTAATATGCCTTTACCACCAAAAGTAACACCCCCCCATCAGGTTTGTAGTGAAAACAAAGGACCAAAATACAAATTATACTTCCTCTCTATGACAGTCCATATAAAGACCCAAACTATAAGCCAAGAGTCCATCAGGGGAAACAAAATGATATCAGATACAAAAAGGAGAGCTATTTAAACCCCCAGGGCCAACAACTCAGATATAAAGGCAAAGTGTGAGTGGGGGGCCCTCCTGGCCATCCTGCCATATGGAATAATGTATCCTTCCTTTCGGTACCAATAGTGCTTTCTTCGAAAGTGAGTCGGCATCCCCATTCACTTCCCTATAAATGTGCTCAAACTTCAGATCTTTGAAAAGGGGCATAAGAGACCTTATCTTCTGTTTCCAGCCTGTAAGAGATGTAACAAAAAGATTGCACTTATTGTTTATCTAATCAATCACAATCTTAGAATTCCCAAGTACCTGCAACTGATCAAGGTCAAGTCTATATGCTAGTATTAAGGTGGCCCAAGTGCCAAGGAGCTCGGCCCTGGTATTCGATCCCATACCACAGTTAAAGGTCCACCTATAGGAAATGTTCTCCCCTATTTTAATAAGACATCCAACACCACTCATAGAGCCATTATTCTGCGCCGCACCGTTAAACCAACAAATATTTGGTAAAATTATATCAAGAGGTTTCCTAATCCTTTTGGGAGTGCAAATGTTATGTGCACTTGGGCATACCATCAAACCACAGATCAGAGCTAAATCTCCCTGTACAGAAGGTATAATAGATTCAAAGATATACTTATTTCTAAGCAGCGAAATAATCCAACACGTCACTGCAGGTAAACTGTAGAGCGTCTTTTCCTTCTTTTGCCAGGTATCAAAACAATGTAACAAAGAAATACCTCCCCAAACTGTAGAGAGTTTATATTCAATAGCCAAGAAATTCCAGATGTGGAGCGTGAAAGGACAACTGACAAAGATATGTAAGATCGACTCCTCCTCCCTGAAGCACAAGGAACATATACTCGGGCCTTCCCATCCTCTTCTCCTCAGATTATCCCAGGTGAGAATTTTATTCTCCAATGCCAACCACAAAAACAATTTTACTTTTAGAGCGATCTCCTACGTCCAAAAGGTCCTTCTCCAGCCTGTGATTGGATTTGGCCAGTATTCCTGAGCTAGAGCATTATAAACATTTCTGACTTTCAAGACCCCATATTGGTCACCGCTTGTCCAGATAAGAACATCATCAATGGGCTGTAACTGAATTCCCGGGAGTATAAGTTCCTTACAATAGGAAAACCATTCATCCGCTAGAGTACCAATAAACTCCAACTCCTCACTAGATCTCCATTAGTTTGATATGAAGCCCCAGGAGGTGTGCTTATAGGCTTGGTATAAATATGTGATGTTGCATGCCTTGAGCACCCCACATAGCTCGATCGATAGCAGAGAAGAACTGTCAATTCCAAAATTTTTATCCAACTCGATTAATATGGAGGTTCAATTCTCGGGCTTCCAACTGATCCATTGAGTAATAATAGGAAGTGATCTCATTAAATTTTTCCATATTTGAGAGGCACTAGGTTGAATGGGCGATGTTGATCTAAGGCAAGTTTCCACTGAATAATACGGGAGGTATTTATCTTTTATCACATTATGCCAGATTCCATCTTTGAACAACACACACCACAATGAATTTGTAGCCAAGGCACAATTAAAAATAAATAGGTGTATAAAACCCCATCCACCGAGATGTTTAAGCTTGGCCAATGTCTCCCAGCTACATAGATGGATTCTCTGTTTTTTTACTCCTCCCGCCCAAAGGAAATAAAAAATCATCTTGTGGATCTTTGAGAGCACTGAAATTGATACCGCCGCCAATGCCATCCAGTACACATACTGTGTTTCAAGTACTGATTTAACTAAGATATAACGACCACCAAGTGTCAACCAACGATTTCACCACTGGTTAATCCACTTTTCAAATTTAATTATAAGCCACCTCCAGTCAGAGAAAAGACTCTTTCCATATTTTAAATGATATCCCATATAACAAAATCCCACAAATAGATCCTCAAAATTATAATCAAACAACCTTTTATATACTACCAACGAATCCTCATGGATCCCATTATAATGGAATGTTGATTTTTGAGGACTAATCCTTAACCTCGAAGCACATCATAAACGTTTCCAGCATAGACTTTATCACATGCCATTCCTCTATAGTAGCTTTAGACATAATTAGTACATCGTCAACAAATATAAGATGAAGTACTTTGATAATCCTAGAAACTTTTACTCCTGATAATTTGCCTTCCACCTGGCCCTTTTTTAAGAAAAGACTAATACTTTCCATTACAAGAATAAAAAGTAGAGGCGAAAGCAGACATGCTTGACGTAACCCACACTCACTTGAGAAGAAAGAAGAGGCCTCCCCATTTATCAACACCGCAAAAGAGGAACTAACCACACAACTCATAATCCATTGAATAGAGTGTAAACTGAAACCAGTTTGTATTAAAATCAGACGTAGAAAATTCCAGTTTACACAGTCATATGCTTTTATTAGGTCTAGTTTAAGAATCAATGCTTTTTGTTTCCTGGCTTCGATACTATGAATTCACTCTTGAGTTGTACCAATAGCATCCAGTATTTGTCTTCCCTTTAAAAATCCAAGTTGGTTACAAGACAATTCCCTCGAAAGCACAGGTTTGATCCTATTTGTTATTACTTTGGAAATCAATTTATAACAAAGGTTGCAAAGGGAAATTGGTCTAAAATCCCCGAAAGATCACAGATTATTCTCCTTTGGGATCAACGCCAAGAAAGTCATGTTTGGAGAGCCTCTAACCCTCCCTCTAATCCTGGTGTCTTCCACTAGATCCAATAAGTCATCCCCTACCACATCAAAAAATTTAACATAAAACTCTACTGTCCAACCGTCTAGACTTGGACTCTTATCAATTGAGAAGAGTTTTAATACTTCCCAGATTTCCTGTTTGGTAACCAGTCTATCAATTTGATAGGAATCCTCATTTGTTACAAAGCACAGAAAAAGTTGGGCAAGTTCTAATTGTACCACAGGTGAAATATCGGGGTCCTTTGTAAACAAATTCTTAAAATACCTTTTTTCCTCCGCCTTTAGATCATCTTGCCCTCTGTGTACCTATCCCAATTCATCTTTGATCTCCCAAATGTGTTTTTGATTCCTCTTCACACTTTCAAACTTGTGGAAAAACTTAGTGTTTCAATCGCCACTTTTAAGCCAAATAGCCTGACTTTTTTGCCTCCACTGTTCTTCTTCAATGAGTAACAACTGATTACGTTCTGTTTCCAAAGTCTTTAGTCTATTGTTGCTAAACCCAGATCTTGGTAAAGCAGCTATAACATCCTTGATATCCCCCTCCAGAGTAATAAGTCTTCTTTTTTGTTCATCCCTTTTCAGTTTGGCCCAGGATTTTATCCGAGCCTTTAAAACTTTTAACTTCCACACAAACCTGTGTTGAACATCTGATTCCACTAAAAATACTGGATCATTCCATATAACCTTTACGATGGACTCAAAATTAGCCTCAATTAACCAGGTAGGATTGAGTTTAAATGGAAAAGCTAATGGAAAAGGTTGTAGGTTGAATTGTGCAACCATCGGTGCATGGTCAGAAACAAAAGGAAAATCCACCCAAGACCGATACCTACCCATCTCACTAAGAAGAATTTCTGTAACAAGAATACGGTCCAGCCTCTTTGATATCATATCTGAACCACCCATGCCATTCCTCCAGGTAGGTGTCGGGGCATCCAGAACCAGGTCTATCAGGTGATGATCCAACATCAGAGCTTTGAAATAATCTGCTAATTTATCCAGATGTGTTGACGCGCCCCAAACTTCATCCACGCCAATAGTAAAGTTAAGATCGCCTTCAAGAATCAGGTTTTTAGTATCAAGAAGGCCCCCCAAAGCCAGTCGGTCCCAAAAGGTCTTCCTCTCCGCATAGGGCTCATATACATTTAAGATACATAAATCCTGTTTATTTATAAGCGAGGACCCTTTAAGAATAATGCCCCCATCACACAGGTAAGAAGCCAAAGAGAATTTTTCTGAATTCCACACAGCCAAAAGCCCACTCGAGTTTCCCATAGAATTGACTGCATAAATATGCCAACTAGGAACAAAATTAACCATAAAGAGTCAAGCCTTCTGCTCATCAACAAGAGTCTCTTGTAGCATAATCACATCTGGTTTAACCTTCCTAAAAACTCTACGCATGGAGGCTAATTTAAGGGTCCCCCCCACCTCTCGTATGTTAAGTGATAAGAGGATCATGACTTGGCACGGGCAAGAGCCTTCATGCCTCTAAGCGACCTAGAATCTGTAACAGTATAAGAAACATCGACAATAGTGTTTGTCGAGAGGTTTGCCCACTTCCAGGCACTTCTCGTCTTGATTGGAGAGGTTTCCAAGCCTAGTCCTCTAGACCAAGCATAACTTGAAGAAGACCCCCCACATCAGAGTTCTGAAAGGTTTACCACATCTGTAGAGCCCGATAAAGTCAAGATATGATTGCCTTGATGTATCGAAAGAGGCACATAGGTATCTACCTCTCGAATAAGAGGAATAAGAGATTCCAACGTCTCCCCAAGTGAACAATCACTAGGGTCTTCTTCTCGATATCTGGAGAGAAAAATAGCCTCAGCCCCCCAATGATTCCCTAACCCGTGAAACCTCGAGAGGGTCATATGGGACAACAATAGAGGCCCCCACCTCCATAGAAGACGCAGGACTATGGACACATACACAAGGTTCTGACCGAGAGTTGAGGACCCTTGCTGAGTTAGCGAGAGGTGTGGCACCCATCGAGTCCAAAATAGGGACCTCAAAAGGATTAGACTCCCTCCCAGAGGAAGAAAGGTCTTGTGGTGACCCAAGAACCCTCAAGACATTATGTGTGGGGGCTAAGGAAGTAATACAAGTTTCAAATCCCGACATTAACGATTTATCCAAGGCGAGATTTTCCAAGGTAGTGAGAGAGTTAAAAAAAGTGGGACATTGGGTTTTTAACTTACCAGTCAACGTATCCGAGCTAGTGCCAATCGGAGAATCTGAGGAGGAAGGACATGGTACTTCCTGAACATTCGAGTAGAATTCTGGCGAATCAATCCTCTACGTTTTCCTCGGACGAGAGTTCTTCGAATCTTCTTCATCTTATGCAAAACCCTGACATGAGCTCCTCAGGTGTCCCATCTGTCGGCAGAGAGTACAACGAAAGGGTATGCCCATGTAGTCAAGTTTCTGAACAATATATTGGTCCCTCCATTGAATTTCTAGAGTTTTCAGTAACCCAGTGTGTATATCCACCTCCGCCAACACCCTAGCGAACTTATGGCCCGACGCACACAACAAGCTTTCATCCATAGCGATAAATCTTCCCAGAGCGTTCCCAATTGTTGTAAGTGCCTTCTTATTCCACAGATTTAAAGGTAGCCCGGGAAGCAAAACCCAAAAATGTCGACGCTGAAAATAGTCTTGCACAGGGTTAAAAGAGATCCTCCATCTCTTGAGCATCAAACTACCAGTGTCATTTGACCAAGTCCTACTATGAATATTCTCAACATCATCTGAGGTATGAAACCTAAAACCAATCCGACCGTCATTTTTTTCACTCAATTCGTTGTATTATTAATTAGATTCTAGTGTTTAGGAAATGTTGATTCCTAGTGTCTAAGATGCAAATTTGACATATCCCTAATTTGTGAATATATCGCAAAGTGTAGAAGAACGTGTTCCATGTTTTCTTCCTCATTTTTAACTTATATTAGTTGATTTTAATTGAAATGTCGTTAATGTCCATCACTATCATTTTATATCTATATAGATTCAATTTTATCAATGCCTTCAATTATGTTGGGTATAGTCATTTCTTATCTAGGATTATCTTGTAAGGGGTATTATTTTTTAATCTTAGACAAGTTGTATCAATTGTTTTTGTACTCACTCTATATGGTTACATTTGTTTCTAGATATACTTGGGCCCATGTTTCACATCCATAAAGATGCACTAGGGTTATGAGTGCTTATAAGAGGGATCATAGTTTTTACCACTCCCAAACATGTATTGTTTTGTAGCTATTTTCCAACAAAAAGAACCCTTTCCACCCTCCCTAAAATGTTTTCCTTGTGCATGTGCCCCCCCTTAAATTCTCACTAAAATTTAGTGCCAAATATTTATAGTTTTGGGTTATCTTTATTTGTTCACCTTCCAAATTGATTTGTGGATATTTTGCTCTTTTTTTTAGCTTGAAGACTACTTACTATCTTAGTTTTGCTCATTTTCATGTTGATCCCAAACTCCATGTAAAATGAATCTAATAACTCTAGGTGACCGGGCTATAGGTTGCCTCTATAAACCTTGGCTAAAGAAGCAGACAAACACATAACATGTTATATTTCAAGGTTATTTCAAGAGTGTTTACACCATGTTGGGGGGTGCTTCATGAGATTTGGGGTACATGGTGTATGATTATCTGTTGGATGATCCATGGTGGACTTGCACATTGGAGGTGGCTTACTAAGTGATTGTTTAACCTTAATTGGATGCTTGCATGACATTATTCCTTAAATCATTGGAGATCTTTAGACAACTTGGGACATTCTTCTTATTGGCCACATGTAGATTGGTTGCTTTCCTGAGAAGATGCCCTATATTGGAGAAGGATCCTTTGGCATTCTGGAGGAGGGTGTTGATCCCTGGACAATATAGAGTAGCTTGGATGCTTACATGGAGACATGCAATGATGCAGGAGCATCTTTCCATGCCAGCCAGTCAGCCACATCAGCACACATGCATTCAAAGGATGAAGGGAGGCGCAACCTCATTTATATTTGTATTGAATGTAATAAAATGGTTTAGGCTGGTGAGCCATAGGAAGCCGTGCTTATTCAGGCGGTGTTTAGGATCGGCCTTTATGGTAGATCTGGCTGAGATCTAGTTCTGGATAGCAGACTAGACAGCCCATTTATTGTAATTGATTGTAAATTAATTAGAGTAGGTAAAATCCTGGAGGGAAGCGCTAAGAGCACCTCAGGTAAAAGAGATCGAGAGATCTCATTTTGAAAAGAGAGGGGGATACATGTAGACAGGATGCATGTAGAGCTGAGGAGAGCTCGAGAACACCTTGTAAAATATACATGCATTTGCCATTATTAATACAGAGCAGTTTTTCCTGCATTTTCTGTCATTATATGTATGTCTGTACGTGTGTGTTCATTTCCTGCTGCAATCGTGTATTGTTATCATGTATTTGCAGGGAGTTGGTTTGATTTCAGGTGTGAG
>ML781549.1:1533830-1556353 GCA_009831015.1 Picea engelmannii | reverse complement strand
TTAATAAATTTAATAATTTTTTTTTTGGTTATTGTTGATTTAAAAAAAATATTGACTTTTATAAATTTCATAATTTAGAGGTTTACAAAAATTTAAAATATCTTAAAATAAAGATTTTGTAAAGTTTACAATTTAACAAAGTAAATGATGATTTAAAAATAAAATAAAAAATTATGATGATGATGATTAATATTCACTAATATCAATTGGTTTATTAGACCTTAAGAAGGTAAGAGATTACTTTGATTTCTTTAAAATTGTATTTTTTGCTAAAAAAACATTGAGACAAGGGTTCCAAGATCACCATAGTTTTGATGACTTATGAGGTTAGGAAGGTCTATATTGTGGAAAATATTTTTAAATTGGGATCTAATTTGGGAATAGGTGGGGTAATCTAAGAGGAAGTGTTTTTCATCTTCAACCCTCTTAATGTCACAAATATGACATATTCTTTCATCCCACCATGTTTTGGGAATTGTCGAACGTCCAGTTTCACTATGTAGCTCGTGACAATTTATTATTTTAGTAAAGTTGATTTTCTTCTCTTCACTTCTCAAAAGTGAGAGGTACTTTTGATCTTCAAATTCGGGTTGACCACCTCCTTGTAGTATCTTAGTTTCCTTTTATCCTCTAATTCTTTATCACACCACATATTCTCCTTAAATTTAGAAGTGATAATATTTGCACTATTATCAGTATTCTGCATGATGGTTTGTTCTTGTATTTCCCAATGATTTAGCCAAGATTTGACATCTTTATGTCATCCCCGCTTGAGCCGTTAGAAACAATTTTGGGGAGCCTCATGTCATCCATGTTATTTATCTTGTTCTTGTAAGTTAGATCTCCAATCATAGCAATGCTCTCGATGGAGGAAAGACTTGCTTCTAAGAGAAGGATAAGATAGGCTGTATCACCCTTAATTTTGAGTTTATAAGTTATAAAATTCTTTTGAATTTGTTTTATCTTTCTCCAGGATTCTCTAGAGATACTGCAACCCCAAACTTCACATCCATATAAAATAAGTGGAGTGACGAGAATATGAAAGCGACATTTTTTTTTCACCTAGAGCCAAAGATCCACTAATTTACAATTGTTTTCAAACCCATAATAAGCTTTCCACCGTCTATTTATCCTTTATTAAGTCTTAATATTGTTAAAGTTTATAACATTTTTAATCTGAACTTAGATCTTAGTATTACAAAAGCTTTAATATTTTTTGTCATAATAAATTATTTGATATTTTGTTATAATTGGTTAAAGTGTGATATTTTTATCATTATTTTAATTAGATTTATTAAGTTTATTTAATTAAAAACAATAACCACAAATTTATTAAGTATTCATTGGCTGTGATATTAATATTGAAATCTAATAGTTTTGGAACTTATAGCTCAAGTAACAATGACTATTCAATTATTAAATTGTAAATGACTTATAATCACATGTTTGGAATTGACTATTTCACTTTCGTAGTCTAATTTTTATTTTTGGAATCTAAGTTTGCATTTTTGGAATTCATTATCTATACTTTCACAATATAGTTTTGCATTTTTAGAATCTAATTTTTTACTTTTAAAATCTAACATTCACTCATTATTTATACTTTCACAATATAATATAGTTTTGTATTTTTAAATCTAATTTTTTTTAATCTAACATTCACACTTTGAAAACACCAAATTTAATCTAACATTCACTCATTATTTATACTTTCACAATATAGTTTTGCATTTTTGAATCTAATTTTTTATTTTTGAATCTAACATTCACACTTTTGAAATCTGATTTCACACTTTGAAAACACCAAATTTAATATATTTTTAGAGGGGACCAAATTTAATTAAATTGGTGTTATTTGTTGAATGGAAAAGACTAACTATTTGATACATACATGAAGGTGGTTATTGTTTTCCTGGAGTCATCGGATATACTACCCCTATACTTATCACATGGATACATTCATTATGGTCCACTAATTAATTTCACTTACAAAATCAATATTTATTAAGAAAGAAATCAAAATGCACAATCATGGATGGCTTTCTTTATGCTAGTTGATAAAAACCCTTTAGTTTTGTAGTGTTTAGTCACTTCTCACACTTGATTGTGTTCGTACTCAAATAAATATATTTTAAAATTTAGTGTTTAGTCACTTCTCACACTTGATTGTGTTCGTACTGAAATAAATATATTTTAAAATCAATACAATTTAATAAATATATTTTAAAATCAATACAATTTATCATGTGTAAACATATTTTTTTTTTATGAATATAAACAATGTGGTTGGTTGAGAGTGAATAAATTTTTCCTAATTGTTATGCATCTAGTTACCTGACTCCCTCCACATTCTCTAAGTGTTGTGTAACGCATCATGACCTACTTATCAACATTCCTTGTGGGATTTATTTATTGAGATAATGTTGAGATCAAAAGAGTAAGAGAAGGATTGAATAGAACCATCAATAAATCCTAAATTAACATGAACCATAAGCACATTGATCATAAAGAAAAGAGAAGATGAATGCATGAACAACTTGCACTCTTCTCGCTCTTTTACAATAGTTCCTTTGTAACCTGTAAGAACCTTAAACATAAAGCCTATGCAGAGAGATAATTATACTAATAACTACCCGTTAGTCCAATGAAATATAATGAAACGATCAAAGCAAATAGTGTTCTATAAAGCATATATGAAAGAATTGCAAGTTAAACATTACAAATACAATACTTTTTCGAATTATTGAGTTTATATCTTATTCAACAGTTAGGTAGTTATTTTTATACTTGTCATGTGCGGTGTTACCCTGTCGAAAGAGACTCTGGGTCCCTCCACCCAAGATCATGCTATAAAGGTTGGTTTTGACTCCAGATTCACCACAGACCCAAGGAGAATATATGGGAGACTCTTGGTCAGATTGGTTGGTGATCAGAAAGGGGCTAGAAACAAGGGTTTCCAAGTCAATAACCAATAGCAACAAGGATGTATATGGGCTTACAGACTCAACATGTGTATCCAAAGAGATGTTTTCTTTTGGTGTGCAAAGAATCATTACCTTTCTCCTTGGAAAAAATGCTCCTTTTATGTGGTCTCTAGTTGGTTAGAGACAGTTGAGTATGGGTAAACAGAGTTAGGTAACTAACCAAACTCGTAACTCAACAATTAATTAGGAATATCTATATCTATATCTATATATATATATATATATATATACAACATTTATTATCATGTACATGAATGTCCCTTGAGTAGCCCGCGTATACACATGCTGCGTAACTATGAGGGCATGTACAACTTCCAAAAAGATGGTTTTTAGAAAGTCTCAAGGAGGTATGGGGAAGAGTTGTTTGTAAGTAGGATAGGAACTAGGCCAATAAGAGCATCAATGCTTCAATGGTGGCAATTGACGCTATAACAGATGCCCCCTAATGTGTGAGGTTAGAAGAGCAACTAGTGGTTGAAATACATTATAAGTCTTTGAAGAGCAGTTGGACAGGGTGAAGGTCACCAAAATCTAGTCTAAGGACATAAACCAAACATAGAAACAAGCCAGAAAACTCAACTTCCGAGCCAGGCATACCCATGCTCAAGTGTGATAAGCATGGTTTCCAATCAAGTACACTACAGATCCATGAAGAATGTGTATATACAAAGCAATGATCATGGCCACAAAAGAGATACACAGTGGATCAATGTCAAACAAAGATCATAGCCACGAAAGACATACACAATGGATCTATGTATTAGAATCAATGAAGGATATATGGGGGAAAGAGCAGGGTAATTGATCCTTCACAAGTACCAATGTGAGGAATAGAACTATCCAATCACAACTAGGGCATCAACATAAAAGAGACGGTGTTACTATATTCTCGAGGTCTTCAAATCAACTGTCGTGGTACGATTCTGCACCATGTGAATAGATGTGTTGAAGTCGAACACACTGAGACACCATTTGATTACCGATCATTGATGTATATTGTTAACAAACATGAGACAACCCACTGATAATGATAATGGGTGTCAAGGTGCCTAGTACAATCTAACATGTGTGAATAGAGGATTTGATGTCTAACACCTAGTAGAATCTATCGATCAGGGGATATTGATGTGTTCCCACTATCAATAGTGAGGGAACCTGCCATTGATGACTACAAACCCCAAGGTACTAATAATGAATCTAAATCCCTGTCCCAGAGAAAGATGTGTTGAATTCATAGGAAAAGATCCGCTGAAAGGAGGGAATTAAGGCATCCCCCATCATCCAACATGAGCAGTAGAAGAAGGCCAAATATTTGGAAGGACTCGGACAAAATATTGAAAGGAACACCATGAAGTATGTCTCTCACGTGCACCAGATGTAAATAGCTCATCAAAGAGACCCTATGAATAACAACCAATAATGATGACTCTCGACAAAGGCGAGGAAACCGCCAATGGGGATAAATGGAATCCAAGGTACTGAACAAATCTCAATGTGTGAATAATGTTCTTGTCATCGAACATAAGGGAAACCACTCAGTCAGTGACCAATGATGAAATGTCATCTGCTAAACACAAGGTCATCTATCAATTATGTAAATAGGGATAGGGTGCAACTCTAACTGAAACTCTCAAAGCAATTTGTTGAGGTCTATAAAAGATTAACCCGTCGACATGAAGTCAATGGGGACCCTCCAAACCAACACAAGTATAGGACAAAGATAATTCTAATTCTGAGATGTACTTGACACATGAGAAGGTTGTCTTGCAAAAGCCAAGAATTATGTGGAATGGATGACACAGGTTAAAAAATTCCTTTGAACAAGAACATGACACAATATCTGACATAGACAACATGGACTGAAAATGAAAATTGACATAAATATGTGATGCAGGAGGAAACGTCAGACTCTCCATAATGACTGGAAGAATAACTAGTTGAAGGAGTAACAACTTTGTGTAACTGGTTCAGTTTCCTAAAGTCATACTAACCCAAATTGTTGAGACTAGAATCAAAACTTTGTTCTTTGTTCAGAGGTGACTCGATTGTTGCCAATAATGATAAAGAAGACTCATTCCCACGCTCTTTTTTTATTATTTTATTTTGTTGTCTTTTTCATATTGCAAATCCTGAAAAAGAATACAAGAATGCTAGAATACATGGAGGAAACGAGTGTCACTAGAAAGAAAACTAGTTCCAAGAACAAGGATCATACCTATGCTCAATGCAAGGAAGCATGTGCAGGATATGGACACTCAGAGGAATGTTTCCTCCTAGGTTACATGTGTCAAATTGTGAAGGAAAAACTTGCAAGGATAACAACTAATGAGAATGCATAAGCAATAGTTAAGCAATAGCAAGTTGAAGCCGACATTACGCTCAAAAGCATGAATGGTAAGTATGCAATGCAGTTACAATTTGAAAAAAAAAGTATGGGAGCCCCGTGAGTAAATATCCAGAATCAGATTGAGAGAATATGAGGTTTCAATGCAATGTCATGGCGGGACTAACAAGACTCCCGAGCTTAATAAAAACTTCAGCATGGGCACCAAAAGGAAAAACAAGCGCTAACTAGGATGCCCATGATAGTAGGATCTACCACGAATTAAAAGACACTTGAAATCGGCAAGAAAGGCACGTGTCGCCAATAAGTTGGGTTGACCCTAAGGCAAGTGTATAATTGTCACCGATAATGCAAAATGCAAGGTGGAAATAATCCTACCCTATATGCCAGTGATGGGAACATTACCTCAAAGAGTAAAAAAAATGGACTTAACAGTTACAAAAATACCATTTGGATCATCCTCCCTGCAAAATCTCAACTCAAACAATCATCTTGTACTAGAAATCGGCTTCACTAGGCATTTAAATGACAAAAAATGGTTAAAACTATATAAAAGTGGGTTTAAGAATTCTTTGTAATATGGAAATAACCCAAAAAACATTTTATTTTAAGTTTTTTACCAAATTGAGCAAAAGAGTGGGAAAACCTTCCAAACTTTCGGCGGGCGTACCTTGAGCTACAGTGGTCAAAATTCCTCGTTGTCAGGACCATGTAAACAAACACTTCTCTCTCTTCATTTTCATGTCAATTTTTTTAGGTTTCCACCATTTCTTTTTTATATTTTACTTTTCAAAGTGGATGGGCTCATAAGCGACCTGGCTTAGCATGGGGTGCATATACCATGTCATATATTTCCAACACTTAACAATGGGTGCATATGTACGTGCTTGTTGCCAATGGTGGGTGCATATATAGGTATGGGTGGAAACAAATAATAATAAAAAATTATTTATGCCTTGTAGAGCTTCAAAAATGGTTATTGAATGGTGAGAGTGAGAACATGGAGATGTTGATCAGGAAATCATGGACAATCTGTAGGTGTTAGAAGCACTTCGGGTATGTGGGTTGATAAAGTTTTATGAGTGCCTAAATATGAGGGTGAAAAAAATATTGCTATAACTTTTAATTCGTTATTGTAATCGGGAGGCAGATGCATTTATGCTAGATGGTCAATCATTGACCATAGAGGTGGATGGCATCTATTTCATCATAGGTATTTCCAAGCAAGGTAACATGGTCAACCTCAAGTCCCGAGGGGACATTGGGATGACCATAGAGGACTACATAGCCTCTTATTTCACCCTTGGGACCCAAGAAGTCAGGAGTCAAGTATTGATTCGTAGTATAGAGGACCTTAGTCTAAAGGTAATTCTTCATACCATTGTCAGGATCACAGGATTCGCCTCACTGCACTAGGAATCAAGGACACAAATGTTTTATGTGGTTGAGTGCTTGCACCTAGTGATATATGACTGGAGAACTTCATTACTACAAAGCATGAATACTCAAGTTATTGAATCCAAAATGGGAAGATGAAAAAATTTGCATATGGAAGCATCATGTGCTCTTTCTTCTTCTTCAAGACTACCTTCCATTAGTCCACAAGTCTTTATTCCACCACATCGACTCAGGGAACCATGTTTACTACAATGGTCCATGATGATACAACAAATGGAAGGTGGGTAACTACTTTATGCACAATATGATGTGTTTTTCCACTGGTGGGAGTGTCATATCATCTCTATAGATGACTATTCCTATGAAGGGTTAAGTTTCACCCATGATCCAGACATTCCCATGCTTCCAGTTGGCGTGCTGGGCAATATTGGTAAGAAAATTTTTAAAATTTTAAATTATTTAATCTTATTTATTTTAATTATTTCAAAAAGTAATACAAAAATATTTTTGGGATGGATTATAGCTAACAAAGCTTTATGAATGTGCAGAAAACCCTATTTTTTTGAATCTATACACGGGCTATAGTGGGCCATATCATGTACATATGCGGGGTGAAGAAGGTCAGAGCACGGACGTATGCATGCATAAGAAGGGAAGGCCGTGTATACATGGAGAGGACATGGAAATATTGAGTAAGTGTTGGTGCCAAGTTCCTGAAGTTTGAAGCAAGTTCCCAAGATATCATTATATATGTTCAGATTTGTTACAAAAGTTCTGGTATGGTTATATGTTGTCTTGATGCATAGATTTACTCATTGTATGGTGAATTCTTGAACCATTCTTTGTATGGTTGTTATAATATGGTAGACGTTGGCTGGTTGGTTGAGTGGTTCTGTTTTGATATGGTTGAGGGATATTTATGTTCTGTGATGGTGTATGCATGAGGATCATGCATAGGTTGTTGGAAGGTGTAGGTTTTCTTGTGGTTGGAATGGTATAGTTTGAGCAGTGACAGACTGGTTGTAATGATAGGTCATTGGTGGATGTGATAGAGGCAGAGAAGTTTCATAAGTGAGGAAGAATGGATTCCCTAGTTGTCTGAAGGTGTATGCAAGCTGACAAAGGGAAGGACACATGCATACGCATGTTGTAGTATAGGCAGATCACATACATACATGGGTTGCAGTATAAACAGGTCTTGTACCTGTTGGCAGATTGGTTTCTGTCTACAAGCTGGGTCTTGTACTTGGGGGATGGATTCCTCACATCTCAGTTGGTGTTGAGATCTACAAGTTGGGTCTTGTGTTTATATTTGGTACTCTATTGGATTTGTTGCTGATAAAACCCTAAGATTGTAGTCTCCTATAACACATAATACAAAATTTTACATATATGTCTTGTGTTCTTTGTGTTGATTATGGTGATGGCTTATAGTTGTCTCTTATTGATGAATGTTGTTGATACTTGGAAGTAGCTAAGTACAATTGAATAATATGTTTGAAGATGTTTCTGACTAAAGTTTTGTAAGAAGTGTAAAAAGAGCCTCACACTGATTCACCCCCCCTCTTAGTGTGGTCGGTGTGTCAAACAATGGGAATGCATTTTTAGTACAACAGGTTGTTGCCACATTAGTAGACAATGTTCCTCTTCCATTTGTGGGAACTAATGGGTGAGGTGATCACCCCTACAAAGCTTGCATGAGAATTTCACCTTCTTGTTCTACCTCTTTGTCCCCCCAAATTTTGCATCAGATTTAGCATTTTTGTTACCCCCACCTCCTTTCTTATCCTTTCCCTTTTTAGCTTTCCCTTCAAGTTGTTAGGTACCCTTTAGGGTTGTCGATTATACAACATGAAAATTTGATGACTGGAAAATGGGGGTGGTCGAAGCAGTGGCTTGACCGGTCACAGATGGATGAATAGTCATTTGTTGCATCTGGTTCATAAATAGATATGCAATTTTAATTTTAACGGACCCTCCAATTCCATCAACATGTGGTCCGGATTTTGCTTTCGATGGGTCGAAAATGGGTCATGGTACATTCAATATAATCTCATAAAGGATCCCAAAATGTGAGTATATCAATTCTAGTTGTTGGGCCCTAAAGATCACCTCTTCCTCCGAAAAGACTCTTGATGTGGATACATCTTTGGAGATGTATGGCAATAAAGAATTGAGGAACCATTCCAAAAAGAATTTAGGAGGAACTTTGGCTTTGAACAACCTCTTCCTTCTTTGCCACTACTGGATATGATCCAAGATATGAGTAGACTTGTCCTATTTAAGCATATACAAAAGGTCAGTGCTGGCATCATACAAGAGAGGAAGTTGGAAATGGTTGAGGAAAACAAAATCCATATCATGAAACATGTGAAATTCTCCACCATCAAGTTTGATGCACCACTTCGTTGTGACTCTTATAAGAGTGCATTGGAAAAGATGAAGTCAGATGGAATCATCATTCAAAGAGTTTGATTAACACCATAGATGAAATGTTGTCACATGTTCGACAACACAAGTATTCCAACAGAGAACGAACACCTTCAGTAACCACTCACACAAAAAGATAAAAGATCAATACACCAATGTTTTGACGTGGTAAAACCTCTATAGGGAAACATCCATGGCCCCTACCAACGCGACCACTTGGATTAGTTTATTAATGCAAAATAAAAAGATTACAGAGAGATTTTACAAGAGAGTTTCTCACAATCGATCATTGGAAAATGACCCTCCATGCTCTTTAAATAGATATCATGGACCAATCGAGTGTTAAGCCATAGATAAATGGTCATTAAGATCGAGGAGAATATGAACCATAGGATCACTCTATGTCGGGAACATACCGTGACCATCATATTTCCTAACTACAAATGCATACTAAAGAAACATACTAAGAAACACACGTTTACCTAACGACACATTAGACAAAGTAGATCTTAATTAACTCTTAAGTGTCTAAATATCCTAACATCCCCCCTTAAGAACAACTTGGGATAGGATTGAAGGATTTACAATATTGACACAATAGGAGAAGGAAGGAGGCATTAGAGCCTATCCCCCCTTGCTGACAACTTCCTGAACTCCTAACATATATCGAAGTTTGGAAAAATTCACTTTTGTAAGAGACTTTGTGAAAATGTCTGCAACTTGATCTTTTGTAGGGAAAAAGAGAACTTCAATAACTTGATCATGAATAATATTTCTGATGAATTGCATGTGTAGCTTGATGTGTTTGTTGCACTGATGTTGAACTAAGTCTTTGGTGAGCTTGATGGCAATCTGATTGTCGCACCAAAGGCTGGTCGGATGTTCCTGCTGGAATCCAAACTTTGAAAAGACATGTCGAAGCCACAAGTCTTCTTGACTTGCATTATCATTGCTCGATACTCTGCTTCTGTTGAAGAAAGTGCAATAGCCTCTTATTTCTTACAGGCCCAAGTGACAGGTCTTGAAACAAGGCTGAAAACATAACCTGCAGTAGAATTCCGATCATCAAGGTCATCGACCCAATCTGAATCAGTGAAACCAACTAATAAAGGAGTCCCCCTTGAACTGTAATGTAACCTGAACTGAACTGTACTACGGACATAGCGAAGTATCCTTTTAGCTCCTTTCCAATGGCTTCCATGGGGTGTTTTCATATACTGGGAAACAAGACCAACAACAAAGGAAATATCAGGACGGGCATGAGTCAACTATAAGAGGCTACCAACTAACTGACTGTATAAGGTGGCATCAACTTCGGGAGAAGTATAGGTGGAAATAAGGTTGAATCCAGAATGGAAGGGAGAAGGGGATGGTTTACAATCGTCCATGTGAAAGAGACGAAGAAGGTCACAATCATACTTAGATTGGGAAAGAAAAATTCCTTCATTGGTTTTCAAAACTTGGAGGCCAAGGAAATAGTGCAAAAATCCTAAGTATGTCATTTCAAATTTCTTCTTAAGGCTGTTTTCACACGGTTTAAAATTTTTGAGTCACTACCATTAAGGATAAGGTCATCAAAATAAAGGACAAGGATGATGAGATGGATTCCTACTTTCCTGGTATAGACATTAGGATTAGAATGGCATCGATAGAATCTGGTGTCAATAAGAAAGTTTTCCATTTTGGCATACCAATCTCGGGGAGCTTGCTTAAGACCATAAAGAGATTTCTTAAGGTGACAAACAAGGCTAGAGTCATTCTGGACATAGCCAGGAGGTTTTTCCATGTATATTTCTTCTTGCAAATCTCTGTGCAAGAAGGTGGATTTAACATCCATCTGATGGACCTCCCATTTATGTGAGGCAACAAGGGCAAGAACAAGGCGGATGGAATTCATTTTGGCTACAGGGGAAAAGGTTTCATTATAGTCAATTCCTTCAACTTGGGAAAATCCTTTGGCAACTAACCGAGCCTTGTGTCTTTCGACACTTACATATGATGCATACTTAGTTCTGTAGACCCATTTACATATGACAAGTTTTGTTCCTTTTGGAAGAGGTACAAGATCCCTAGTATCATTTTCCATTAAAGAATGATACCCTTCATTCATTGTTGTATCCCAATCTGGATGACCTGAAGCTTCTGCAAATGTCTCTGGATCACGATTCTCTAAAACTTGAGCCAAAAGAGAAGAGGCTCATTGGAAATGTGAACATATCTGATGTTGATATGAAGGAGAACCAACAATATCACCAACTGCTTCTTGCTTTGAATGAACTCATCTAGGAAGTGGTGGAGCTGGTGTTGGTTTAGGTTCAAAGGATTCATCTGGAGGAAGGTGATCAGGTGGAGGTGGATGTTTATCCTCATTGTCATCATCTGAAGAAGACACCAGAATAGGAACATAAGAAGGCACAAACGCCGAAGATGGCTCACAGGAAAAGAAGGCACAATAGTCGAATTAGTTTCGTAGGCCAAGAGATTTTCATCAAATTTAACATCTCTTCTAATAATAATTTCATTACAATGTGGTTGAAGAAGTCTATAACCTTTGACATCTTCAAAATAACCAACAAATATACACTTCTCATTTTTAGGTTACAATTCTTTCCTTTTCTCACCATGAATGTGAGCCCATGCTATACTGCCAAATACACGGAAGTGACTTACATCTGGTTTAATTTTAGTCCAAGCTTCTTCCAATGTTATACTTTTAAGAGTCTTTGTGGGAGTGCAATTTACTATGTAATTTGCACAGTTGATGGCTTCCGCCCCATACTTTAGACTTAATACCTTAGATTGGATCATACAATTAGCCATTTCTTTTAATGTGCGGTTCTTTCTCTCAACAACACCATTTTGTTGTGGTGTATATGGAATAGTGTGTTGCATTTGGATTCCCTATGTAGTGCAGTAACTTGTAAAATTATTGTTCACATATTCGTCTCCATTATTTGTTCTTGACCTTTGAATTTGATGTTCAGATTTCTTTTCTACAAGGGCCTTGTATGCCAAGAACTTGTCAAAAACTTCGCTCTTAAGATTTAAGAATTAAACCCAAGTACGTCTGGAAAAGTCATCAATGAAAGTTAAGAAATACTTTCACCCAGAAAAATAAGGATTATAAAGTGGACCACACAAATTACTGTGAACAAGTTGCATAGGGCCTGAGGCATGCCAAGAGGCACGTTTGTCAAAACTGTCCCAATGATGTTTGCTGAGAACACAACCGGCACAAACACCATCTGTCCATGAAACAGGAGGAAGTCCAGTCACCATATGTTGATTACATAGTTGTTTCAATGAGGGATAGTTTAGATGAATAAACAGCTCATGCCAAAGTTTGATCAAGTCATTGCTGTGAGCAATAAAAACTAATGAGAAAGATGATGACCCAAAGTCTTCAAACTTGTACAACCTGGTAATATCATTAGCAATTCCAGTTGCAAGAACATGCTTAGGATCTTTTAGATCCTTGATTACAAATTGGTGAGGTGAAAACTCTATGGTTTTACCTTCGCCTGAATGAGTGATTTGATATATTGATAGAAGGTTGCAAGAAAGACCTAGAACACATAATACATCATTGAAATGACCATTATGTACTTGAACTATTCCAGATCCCAAAACGCTAAGAGATCTATCATCACCAACAAATATTTTCTTGGTGTTACATTCATTTAGAGAAGAAAATATGTCTTTATCCTTAGCCATATGATAAGATGCTCCAGAATCAATAAGCCACTCATAAGAAGAAGTCGAAGTTGTATTGAAGGTGAAACCAGAAGCAAAAAGTGCATGTCCATGAGAAGAAGAAGAAGAAGTAGAATCAATATTGATGTTGTGCTTCTAAAGTTGTGATCTTCTTAAAACATTTGGACTCATCATGACCATCTTTATCGCAAAAGTTGCAATGTCTGTCAATCTTCTTATTTTTATATTTTGCTCATTTGTCACCATTAGGAGCTGAAGTTATCTGAGTGTGTTTGGGACCCTTATGTTGTTTGTTGTTGTAGCGAGGATATTTCTTCTTGGGATTCTTGGGTTTATCTTTCTGCTGGGCGACTAAGGCTTTGTTGGAGGTACCTGCAGTGTTGATCACTCCAAGTTATACAAGCTTATCTTCCTCTCTAATCAAAGAAACACAAAGGACTCAAGAGTGGGTTTTTGATAAGATTTCCCTAGAGCCTCTCTCATGGCATAAAAGGTAGATACAAACACATAATATGCACTACCTAGCTTAGAAATAATAAGATAGATGCAACGCTCTTCCTCCATCTTTATCTCACATTCTTCACATAAAATTCTAAGTGTTTTAAACTTAGATAGATAGTCTCCAATGCAAGAAAAATCACTTGGACTTAAAGTCAGTACTTGATTTTCTAATTGTTTTGTTCGAATAATATTGACTTTACCAATAACAGATTCAATCTTTTCCCAAGCTTCATCGGGGTCATCAATTTCTTTAAGATAGAACCTTAACTAAGGAGAGATGGACATTATGATTAGTCCACGTGCTTCATCACTCCTATTAGCCCATTTGAATTTATTATCAGCATCAGTGGGTTCTTTTCTCTTTCCCAAGGTAATCCGGTAGAAGCCTTTACTTCTTAATAAATCCTCCATATGAGATTTCCATTGGAAGTAGTTGGTGATGGTAAGCAAAATATTGCTAGAAGAAGCCATATTAAATATGTAGATAATATGGATTTAAAAACTAAAACTGATGATCTGGATGGAAAGATCTCGAAAAATTAGGGGGCTTCAAAAAAAATGACACTAAAAACGAACTTCGGATGTGAAAATTATGCCCTTTTTAAAACACGCATGAACAATAACCAAAAGACCATGTGGTGGTGTAAGTTGTTTTATGAAGTGACCCACTTTTATAAAAGGAAGTGGGGATCACTTTTACAATGAAGTTACTTTATGAAAGAAAATTCGCATGCAAAATAAATAACTCTAAAATAAAATATTAAAGCTACCTATAGTGATTCACTTTTATACTTGAAGTGAAATACACTTTACAATTGAGCATGAACTTTTTCAAAAAAAAGTAACAAAACAAGAGACTTGAACTCAAGACCTCTTACTTAATAAATAAAATTTTAACCAAATGGGCTAGCAGAACATATTGTATTGTTTAGCAAGAGGATTGGGGTTGTTGTTGTTGTTGAAGACGGCCTTGGAGAGCATGCTAAAAAAAACTCTTTTCACACAAGAAAAAGTTTTCGCTTCTCGATGACAACAAGGGTTAGATCTCAGTTAGCTTACCCGAAAAATGCACATTTTCCTATATGTTTCTGATTTTCCAAGATCGCACAAGGCACGGTGAAAAGAGAATACACAGATATAAAAGAGTAGCAACCCAAAAACAAATAATATAAAACCAAAATAATACTCTGCAAAAATTTAAAAATGTCGTATTCAGGCTTTATACCTTTGAATCTAACTGAAATGGTCGTATCTTGGGAAAACGAAAACCTTTTCGAGTGAAACGAAAAGTGTTCCTAACCGAAATGAGTGCTACAGACGTAATGGAATAGTCCTCTCAGTCCAAAAATGTACGTAAATGGAAGAAAACAGGGATGAGACAACTCGTCTTTACGATCTCGATCTACAATAGGAGTGGGTCTTCAAATAGGATCTGATGCCATGTTCGACAACACATGTATTCCAACATAGGATCACCACCTTCAGTAACCACTCACACAATTAGATCAAATATCAACACACCGATGTTTTTATGTGGTAAAACCCCTACGAGAAAACATCCATGGCCCCAACCAACGTGACCACTTGGAGCAGTTTATTAATGAAAAAGAAAAAGATTACAGAGATATTTTACAAGAGATTTTCTCACAATCGATCATCGAAAAATGACCCTCCATGATTTTTAAATAGAGATCATGGAACAATCGAGTGTTAAGCCACAGATCAATGGTCGTTAAGATCAAGGAGAATATGAACCGTCAGATCACTCTATGTCAGGAACATATCGTGATCGTCAGATTTCCTAACTACAAATTCATACTAATGCATACTAAAGAAACACACTAAGAAACACACTTTTACCTAACGACACATTAAACCAAGTAGATCTTAACTAACTCCTAAGTGTCTAAATATCCTAACAATGATCACCGAGATCTTCACCATACTTTCTTTTGAACTCAGGGATGCCCAAGGGTAATTTGGTGGGGATCAATGGCTAGTTGGGATCATGGAAAACTAGATCGTTAATAATCTTGGACAAGTCTAGAAAGTTCAATGTTTCCAGAAAAGGTAGCCTCGACTGGGGCCTAGAGTTCCAACTAGGCAGATTGGAAGTTTTGGGTTGAGAACATGTCGAAAAAGAATACCCTAGATTGGTACTGGCATCAGGTTTCCAAGAAGAGCTTGCAAATGGGCCATGGTTTTGAGTGAAACCTTGTTGACCCTGGTTAAATGGAGGAAAACCTCCAGCCATCTGGTTTTCGTATGGAAAAGTGGGATTGCCTTCTGTTGGCACCCCTTATGAAGGAAAAAACCCTTATGTTGAGATGTTTTGACCGAGAAAGGGGTTTGCCCATGAAGACATCCTTTAAAAAGAGTCTGAACCTTGCATGGGATTCCACTCACCTTGGAAGGGGTTTCCCCCTATTGACACTCAAGATGAACGGGTTAGAAGAAGAACACATTCTAGAGGATTGGATTCCGCTTTCCATAGAACCATCCCATCCTGCAAAGTGATTAGGGTTAGAAGATGAAAAAGGCATACTTCCAAGAGAGGGGAATGTAGGAGGAATATGAACTTTTCCCCAAGGAAAATCTTGGAAGGGAATCTAAGAACTTCATCCCCGTACCATCGTTAGTAGCTTGAGGAATTGACTAAGAACCAGCCTGTATGTTCTGCATGTCGATCGACGACATGCCAAATGAAAATGAGTTAGATAACAAAGATAAAGACGAGGTCACACCGAAAGGTTGAGTGGCCCAGCTATTAGTGGTGCAGAGATGCTGACCAATGAGGCTATTGTGGATTGAACCATGCTAGTCATTTGGTTAGATAAAAAGGAGGTAAGATTCCTCCTGACATAATTGTTGACATAGGTGTTGTAGGGGCCCCTAATCTAGACACTTCTTAAGCGCCTTCCATTATTGTTACCCATGATTTTGGTCAATCTTGATGGTGTATTGATGATGGTTTACTCAGGCTCCTCATAAGAACTTTCTCCTGAGAAAAGTGACATTCATCTCTTCCCAGAAAACATATTTTTGAAGAGAGTTCGCAGGTTGCTAATATCCTAGGGTGCGAACTTCTCGCACTGTGCTACATAGCTAGGGTGCGAACTTGTTCTAAAGCTTGGAAAAAGAGGAAGTCTCAATGGTTCTAGAAGGGAATCTTCTAGAAGAATGGGTTGGCATTCGAATGGTTATCCTTTTACTGGTTTCCCTGATATTGTGGGATCATTTGTATCCAAGTAACCATCTCATTCTATCCTATATATTGATGGAATTCTCATGGAAAAGGTTAAGCAAGATTCATTGGAGAATTGGTGAGCAAATTGTGTGAAGGACCTAGCTTGAACAGGAGCTTGGAGACTCTAGCAAGTCTATCAAGAGGAATTTGATCTTCTTCATACAAGGATCGAGCAAGTGTGTGTGTTGGAGCCAAGAGTCACCAAAAGGAATCTTGCGACATCAAGGTGATCAGGTTGTATCTTCTACTTTCGATTAATATGATACAACGACATGTCCTTTTCCCATAAAGTCATTCTCACTTTATTGTGTAATTCCTTGATCATACACATAAGTTGACAGTTGAATATATCTTGCTATGTTCACTTTGGTTGGTTTGTGTTGTCTTGGTCTTGACCTCACGAGAGCACCGGAGCGAAGCGGGAGCAACAGAGACCCTAGGAAGCGATACAAAGGTATGTTACTTGTTCCGCCCTACTAGATAATTCAATGGTCAAAACTTAGGGAAAGAGTCATGTCCTGTCCTATTTTGTTCTAGATCCAGGTAAATCTAGGGAGACCTGTTAGTGTCCGCACCTACCAATTAGTCTGATAACAATTATGACCCATCGAAGAGGTGACTGTTAGTGAAGTCTGACCCAGAATTTGAAATCTGTGAAAAACATATATCGTGGGGTCTAGTTACCAGAGGATTGAATAGACGAACAAAAACTTTGGATTCGAGATATGATACACGTGTGACCTCCAGTGAAAAAGCATCGGTTTCTCTAGGTTCTGTCTCTATTATTTCAATGGGACTAGTTGGTACAAACACGCTGGTTTGATCAAGTTGATGCCTCAAAGGAGGCGGTGGAGGATTCACTTCGACTTGATCGAGCAGAAGACCTTGAATTCTCCTAGATCGACAAGGTAATTGATCAGTCACTTTGAATTATGAGCTCAAGGTGACCACCAATAGACCTTCCTAAGAAATCTACGATCGTAGAGCACACCACTCTAAAATCCGTGAAATCAACAACAATCACAAACAACCTTTCCAATACTTCAACTCAAGTGGATTAGGTCTTGAGAACGTAGTAACAATAAATTCAGGTAAGGACCATTGGATGAGGTTGCTAATGTAGACTCCGTTTCCAGGAGGATTTGGTTATGTTTCTCTAATTCCCCTGAGTTAGCTCTGCAATTCTAGTCGCTGCCTCCCTGCTTCGACCCCCTCTCTCGGCCTTCCATGGCTTTGACGGTCCCGGATCCGGATCCCCCCCGGACTTCCTCGACAAAGTCGTAGCTTTCAATGCACTTGTGGGTTCACTGGGTAATCCTCCCACACACCCCAACACCTCCCAGTTCATGAAAAAATTGGAGCAGATCCCTGAAGTGACGATCCCATGTATTGCAAGGAGAAGAAAGGCTCTCTTCTTTTCCTCCAGAGAACTTGTAGGTTAGTTTATGGGGTTATGACCTTCACCACGTTAGATCTATATCTGGATTGAGCGGAACTGGCATCCTTTTGTACAAGGACACATGAATCATTTCTTTTGTGGTAAGGGCTTCTATATTTCTTACTTTGAGCATAAAGCAGATAGAGATCTCATTTTCAGAAATAGTCCTTACTTCTTCGGCCCAAGAGGGTTATACCTAAATAAATGGACTCCAGATTTTGACCCAGAAAATGACATCCCCTCAACTGTCCCCATTTGGGTGAGACTTCCCCACTTGCATTTTCACTGCTGGGGTGACAAAGTTATAAAAAGTATAGGCGATACTCTAGGAAAATTGATTGATAGGGTTGAACCTAAAACTAGTATGTACTCCTCTATTAGGATTTGTGTTGAAGTAGTTCTATAAAAATGTCTCCCGGAGGCAATCAAGTTAAATTTATATGAATGGACCTACATTCAGAAGCTATATTATGATCATCTCCCATTCAAATGAAATACCTATCATGAATATGGTCATTTTGCTAAAAATTGTCCCAGTAACAAACAAAATCAAGAAGTTGATGCAACACAACAAGAAGACGGTTGACTGCAGGTTAGGAAGAAAGGCAATAATGGTAAAGGATCAAGATCTGGTCCTGGATCCTCAGGATCTATCCCCAATCTGGGGCCCTCTCGTCAAAACCATCCTCCCAAATCCCCCCCTAAAAATGCCATTCCCAACCCCTCCAACATCCCCCTCTTTCCCAACCAAAACTCCTTTGAACCACTTGGAGAATCCTCTTCAAAGAAAAACCCTCCCTCAACGCCTGTGTTGGCGCATATCTCCTTCCCTGCCCCAGCTATAAATATAATAGTAGAAGAGTTAGACGAAGATGCGCCTTCCAAGGAAGACACAAAAGAAGTGGAGCAACAAGTAAATGAAGAACCCCTCTCAAAAGAACAACACAATCAAGAAGTGGAGGAAGGAGAACTCCCACCAGAAAAGCCTAGAAATTCGGGTTGAAGATCAAATAAAGAAGTCAGAGAAGAAACAACATCAAAAGAAAAGGCACAAGGCAAGCAACAATCTATAGAAAACTCCATGTACAATTCAACACGAAAAGGAGGCACTAAAGGTTCAGACTTCCCAACTCATGGAAGTCGGGCCTCCTCCACCCCCCATCAATGAATCTTCTCTTCTAGAACTACAAGGGCTTTGGAAACAAATTTAAATCTGAATCTCTAAGAGATCTCAAAAATATGGCCAACCCCTTCGTAATCCTCCTCCAGGACACCAAAATGGAGGCGCCAACTATTCTAGAAACAACAAAAAAGGTTTTCAAAACCACTACTGGAACAACTGTAAGCTCTCAAGGAGCCTTTGGTGGCATAGAAACTCTTTGGGATGATCAAATATGAACTCTCGAGGTAACTCTAGAAACTCAAAGTTGGCTTCTAACTGTTCTTAAAAATAAGAATAATAGTAATATCATCTCAATAATCTGTCTATATGCCCAACTCCTACAAGGAAAAAATGGCTTGCTGGAACTCCCTTTCCATGCTAAAAAATACCATCGATCTCTCCTATTGCATAATATGTGGATATTTCAACACTCACCTCAATACAGGGGAAGATTGGGATTTGCAGGATATCAAACCATCCAAAGGAAAGTATACTGGGAACAATAGATGATTTGGCCTCTGCCATATAGAAGCTTGTCTAGATCACTTCCTCATTAGAAACAATTTCCTTCTCTCCCCCTAAGACATCTCCTCTCATATCCTCCCTTCCATTGTTTCTGATCACAATCCAATCTCTCTAAACTTAAAAAACCCTCAAAACTTTGGTCCCCTCCCTTTCCACTTTAATCCTCTCTGGATCAAAAACCTTTCCATCCCTCCTATTATTGAAAATGTGTGGTCCACCCCCTTCTCTGGGTCCTCGAATTATATTTGAGAAAGTAAGCTTAAGGCAGTCAAATTAGCTCTCAAAGATTGGGTGAAAACTTCTTTTATCCCACCAAAACAAGAAAGGTAAGAAAAGATAGAGAAACTCACGAAAGTTCAACTTCGGTTAGAAGAAGAGACAGTCATAGAATCACTTCTAAATCAAGAAAAAGAAGCACACCAGCAACTCCATCACTCCTTACGCAGAGAAGAAGAACATTGGAGACTGAAATCTAGAAGCCTTTGGATAAAAGTGGGAGACTCAAACACATCTTAATTCCACAAAGAAGCTCAGGCTCGAAGGAAAAAAAAACACAATTACCTCCATTATTTCAAATACTGGTCAACAACTTGACACTTTTGATCAAGTTAAAGAAGAGGCTTTCCATCACTTCAATAACTTATATCAACAACCAAGTAATGAAGGAACAAATGTAGAATCTCTAAACATGCTAGCCAATATTCCAAGCATAGTCTTTGCGCATGAAAACAATCAATTAGTCAGGGAGATAAAAAAAGAAGAAATAGCCAAAGCAGTTTGGGACATGGACCCTGACAAAGCTCCTGGACCTGAGATATTTCCAACTGGATTTTACCAATCTTTTTGGGACATCATCAAATGAGATTTGAAGAAAATGCTGAACTACACCCTCCAAAAGAAGAAAATTGGAGGAGCTACAAAATCCACCTTTCTAGCACTTATACCCAAATACTCCAACCCCTCCAACTTCTCCCACTTCCACCCCATATCCCTTTGTAACTCCTCTTATAAAATCCTTACCAAGATCATTGAAAATCGTCTAAAGCCCTTGCTTTCAAAGCTAATCTCAGAAAATCAGGGTGTTTTTTTAAGGGACAAATAGATTACAGACAATATCGTGCTTGTACAAGAGGCCATACACTCCAGCAAAAAAAGAAAATCCCTAGGAATGGTCGTCAAACTTGATATGGAGAATTCTTTCAATCGTGTCAAACATTCTTTCTTGTTCTCAGTCCTCAAAGCTTATGGGTTCTCCAAAAATTTCATCAGTTGGATCATATATTGCATCAACTCTCCTTGGATGTCTCCCCTAATAAATGGGCGATCTTCGTAATTTTTCAAGGCTAGTAGATGACTCTGTCAAGGATGCCCCCTCTCCCCCTTCCTATACATTCTTCTAGTTGATCCTCTCAGCCAAAAACTAGAAGATGAAAGAAGAACGGGTAAACTTCTGCGGTTACTTATAACAAGAGGGGTCAAAGATATAAACCACTCTCAATTTTCAAATGATACACTGCTCTTGGGGGTGACCACTATTATCTCTATTATCTACTTTCAGAAAATTCTTGGCTCCTTTCTCTCAGATTCTGGAGGAAAATTGAATTCAGCTAAATGTAGGATCTACGAGTGGAACATCCCAGGTCACATCAATGAGAAAATTGCCAAAATTTTTGGATTTCCCATCATCACCACCTGGAACTACTTCAAATATTTGGGAATACCAATCTTCCTAAACTCTTATGGTTGTTCAACATGGCAGGAAGTAATTGAAAAAAATCTCATAATAATTCAACGCTGGGGAGGTCATTGGCTCAATCCAGCTGGGAAATCAGTACTTCTCAAATCTGTACTATCCTCACTCTCTATTTTTCAATGTTCTGGTCTTCTAGCCCCAAAAGGCACTCTAGAAACAATTTCTAGAGCGCTTCAGAGTTTCCTTTGGGTTGGAGTGAAAACAAATACCAAAACATTCCACCTTCTGAATTGGAAACAAGTCTGTCAACGTCTCAACAAAGGTGGACATGCTATCATGGATCCAATCCTTATGAACACTTATTTGGGAGAAACATTTGCTTGGCATATAATCACAAGAACTGTAGATTGGTGGAAAACAGATCTAATAGCCAAGTATTTCAACTCCTCAACGTTATGTTGTCTTGATTCCCCCACTTCCCCTCTTCATGGTTCGTCGATTTGGCGTCTCTTAAAAAATGCCTTCCCTCTTATCAAATCAAAGCTCTCCTAGGCCCCGTGAAACGAAGCACATATAAATGTATGGACCAACCATATCCTATATCATGACCCCTTGAGTAGTCTAGTTTCTCTCCGCCCTTTAAAATACTGGTGCTACTCAGAGGGCCTCTACCTTCTCAAGTATTTCTTCCAATGGAACTTTGTTGGGGACTAGACAAATTGGAAATCGTTGAACACTCCTGAAGATCTTAGACCTTTAATTTCCACCTTATTCAACAATTTAGCCTAATGCGCTCCCTCCCATCTTTCCCTATTTGAATCCTGTAGTTGGGGTGCAAAACAATTTTCTGTCAAAGCTGACTATATGCTCTTTCTGTCTAAAATCCAGGGACCCCCAACATCCAAAATCTGGAAAGAAATTTTGTCCGGTCCCTTGCTACCTAAAGTAAACATTTTTTGTTGTTTGTTGGTTCATGGAAAAATTCTAACAACAGAAAACCTTCAAAAACGTGGAATACAAGGTCCTTCATGCTGCCCCTTTTTCTTCTCAGCTTCCGAGTCCATTTCCCACCTTTTCCTTGAGTTCC
>ML781549.1:1482529-1520689 GCA_009831015.1 Picea engelmannii | reverse complement strand
TAGATATAATAAATGTAAGAGGACTTCTTAGAAGGTTCTACTTCTAGAAGATTTCTCCTCTAGAATGTTCTTAGGTGATGGTAGCACTATATAAAGAGGTTCAAACAATGTAATGAGATATGAAGAGAAGTATTGTATTTGGAGCGGTAGCTCAATAAGAGGATTCCCCCTCGAAGAGGCAAGTGAACAGGAGAGGATCCCTTCCATAATAGGATCCATTGTATGGTGTTTCCCTACCTCAAGGGTTTGATGGTAATAATGAAGATTTTTCATATTGGTCCTGTATATCTATTGTGGTGCTTTTGTATTTTGTACCGTGAAGGCAAGCAGTCAACTCAGGAATTCTAAGATCGCGTGCGCAGAGAGACTGCTTGCCCAGTCTGACAGAGCAGAGCTCAAAGAGACTAGTAGAGCCTAGATCGTATCGGACAAAGGAAGGTGTGCGAAGAGGAGATTGCAGGTGCAATATGACTGAGAAGACGCAACGCCATGGAAGCTTGAGCACTCCTCTACTGAGGATGGCGAAATAGTTCTGAGTATGTAGGAGTCTTTCTCATATTTTGTAAGGGGGGATGGTAGAGCAAAGCTCCTGAATTGTAAAGTTTTAATGAACTCTCTGGTTATCTGGTTATGTATATGCATTTGAAACTTCTTGTTTAATGACAGTCAACTTTCTTACTCCCTCTCATTTCCCTCTGATTCTGAAAGAGTTCATGAGTGAATGATTCACGTGAATTATTGTGACTGTATTATGATGAATGCTTGATTATAGTGATGTTATAGTTCCTTTCAATTTCTTTGAGATTTAAATTCGAGAAGTTCTTGTGTTTAAATTGATGTCCTTGATGTCGTTGGAAGACCTCTACCTTTTCTCACTGAAGTCTTCCTCCCGCTCACACTTACTACAAATTACTATCTGAAGCTAAACTAAGACCTCACCTGCTCATACATATCAGTCTAGTTTTATGAGTTAAGACTATATTTTCCTGAGATTGTGCCCATTTGACCCCTTTTTATAACTAACCTGTGACATAATAATTGATGGGTAGTGGGATTACCTTTGCTGCAATCCAGAGGTGACTTATGGTGCCAACAGATCCATCCAACTGATTAGTTCTACAATGATTACGACCCCTTCTTTTGTTAAGGAGGTTGTTGCTCCTTTCCATAAGGATGTGTATTGTAGCATTCTCTGCCATCCTAGGGCCAAGGCATGCTACCAAAATTCTACTTTGTTCAAACTCCTATACCATATTGTAACACACCCCCGACCACCTGTTGGGGCATGTCACTTGAAAAGATTCTACATTTCTATGGTATATATATTATATATAATGCAATTTTGAATAGACATAAACATTCTGCTACAACACAAATTCATGCAGAATTAACAGTAAAACATACATGCAACAAACACATGTAATTATTATAAATAACAGACATGTACTTAAACATAGCAATTGACATTAACATAGTTGATACTTATATTTTAATTGATGTCCAGCAACTACGTGCACACCTTCCACGAACCTCCTAGCTTTAGACTGTGCTGCTAATCACTCTCAGTAGTGGGTCACCCCCGAGCTGGGACTAAAATCCACCCAAGCAAAGGTATTCCTAAGCTAGGCTAAGACTACATGAAGTCGCACATTACATCAGGAAGGATTCCCTCCCAAAAGCCAACTTATACACACAGCCTACAACCTCTCATTCCCCACATGTGTTTCCCACCCCAGGAAGTGTGCCCCTTCTCTTCTCAAAAGTCCCTCAGCTACCCCACTTCCCTTCTAGAGCTTCAACAATAGGCCAGACAATAATTCTCAGAGAAATATAGTTGTTGTTGGGCTCCCTCCAGGAGAAATCACTTCCCCAACAACCTCTCTCACCCAGAGAGAGTTGCTCACATGCCTGACAACCTGCTTCTTCTTTTCCAACAAACTCTCTCACCTGGAGAGAGTTTATCACATGAATGAAAACCTGCCTCTTCATTCCATGGGCTTGACAACCCACCTCTTTAAACCCATAAGACTGCCAACCTACTTCTTCTGTCCAACTCCTAAGCAAATGGGTAAGGGCGATGACAACAACAAAACTCAGGTATGGCACAGATGATGGCATAAACAACCAACCATTAAGGCAGGGTACAAGTTTAAGCAAGTACAGGTGCGTTCAAGTTACAAAGGTCACCAATGGAGGAGTTTCAACAATGGAGAGAATGACTGAGTACGTGAATGGCTGAGTGCATGAGGAAAATATTCCCAAAACAGACTAATTCCCCACATATATTTACATGCACCCTGGATGAAACATGGCTCTCCAAGAGCTCATTTTTTCTCCACTTGGGATTCATTCACCTTCCCATAAGAACTTATGATAAAATAATTATCCCCACCATAATATTTAGGAATAATATTATAATATTCCTTTGGCAATAAGCCCTCTAGCTTAGCCCCCTTTCTATGATCTTAGCCCCTCCTTTTCCCTTCCTAGTGGAGTTTATTCCCCCATTCTCTTTTAATGTGGTTGGTCTACACACAAAAATGTTTTATATTAATGATATGAGTGTTTACACATACACAAAAAAGGCTCACTGGCCTTTAGCATCTAGGCTCTTTGGCCTAAACATCACATAAGCCTCCTAGATTATAATCACTTGGCTCACCAACCTACAAAACATGCTTACAATTCAGCAGGGGCTTGGCCTTGGGGTATTACAATCCCCTCCCCTCATTTATGCATTGTCCTCAGTGCATCTTATTTACATAATATCAACAATATTTTCAAAATATTCAAAAATATGCGGGTATTCTGCCCGCATAACATCTTCATGCTCCCAAGTTGCGTCCTCGGGACCGTACTAGGTCCATTGGACCTTTACAAGCTCTATGGCTTGATTCTGGAGCTACTTGATATTCTAGTCTAGTATGCACACCTGATGCACTTGAAAAGTTCCTTCATGCTCCACCTGAATCACATTCCAATCAATCACATGATTAACATCATGTATATACTTCTTGAGAAATGATACATGGAATACATTATGAATAGACATATATGTAGGAAATGCAATCATATAAGATACTGGTCCAATCCTCTCTAGTATTTCAAACGGCCCACAACATCTAGCTGCCAATTTTGAAGAGTTTCCCAACTTCAGGGAAGTTTTGTTGGCCTTCACTTTCAAGAATACATGATCAACCACTTTAAACTCCCTATGAGTTCTATCCTTATCATCATAGATTTTCTCCCTGTCTTGGGCAACCTTTAAATTTTGTTTTATCTTCAATATTTTCTCTTCCATTTCCCTGAGAAACTCTGGTGCAACCACTTCTCTATCAACTGGGTTGTCCCAGCTTATTGGTGTGTTGCACTTTCTTCCATAAAGTGCCTCAAATTGGCTCATCTTCAGGGATGCCTGGTACCCATTGTTGTAGGAAAATTCTACCAAGTGTAGATAATCCTCCCACTTTGATGTTTTCTCCATCACATACATTCTTAACATATCCTCTATCACTTGGTTCACCCTTTCTATTTTCCCATCAGACTCGGGATGACAAGCTATGCTGAAATTTGAGGTGAACTTTGGGTCTCTGTCAGACATAATTGTCTTGGTTATGCCATGAAAGTGTGCTACTTCCCTCATATAAATATCAACAACATTGGTTTCCTTGTGAGTAATCTTCATTGGAATGAAATGGTCAGCTTTAATAAGCTTGTCCACCACCACCATGATAGAACCATGTTGCTTCCTTGTTTTGGGAAATTTGGTGATGAAATCCATTGACACCACTTCCTACTTCCACTCAGGAATGGGAAATGGCTGCATCAACCCAATTAAGTGTCTATGCTCATCCTTGACCTTCTGACACTCCAAACATTTAGCAATGTACTAAACAATTTCTTTCTTCATGCCTGGCCAAAAGTATTGGCTTTTGATAGCTGCAATTATTTTCTGATATCCGGGGTGTCCAGTGTTAGCACCATGATTTTCATATCTAAGGTTATAGGTTTGTCAACAATTTTAAAAGTCATGCATGTTAGTACCCATATTGTTTTTATGACTGGCATTATCTAACATCTCCAAGGGTCATTTTAAAAATAAATCTTATCATTTATTTGTTCCATTTCCCTTTGCAACTACGCACTGCAAAATTTGCTGTGCGCTGCGCAGAGCACGTCACCGCACAAAGGATTCTATTGCATAGTGGGCTGTCGCACATAGGATGTTTTCGCGTAGTGGATTTCACCACGCAAATGATTTTGTTGCTCATAGGATGTTTTCATGCAGAGGATGTCATCACACAGTGGATTGTCCTGTGCACAGGCTATAGGTCACACTGCACAAATGACTGGTTTAGTGGTCAACTTCAAGATCATTTTATGACCACCCGGAGAGGAATTTTGAAAATCCCCAAGAGGTTTTTGTTGAGTAAAAACCAAATAATACAAACTTCTCTCATATTTTAAAAATGTTTCATATTTTTGAATATTCGAAGGGATCTTTGAGCCCTATTTTTCAGTTTTCATGATTTTATTTCTGAGACATGTTTTTGCGACATGTATTCCGGCCAGTTGGATATGAATTTCAAGAAAATGAGAGAGGTTTTTCTTTATAACGAGCTTAAATAAAAAAACCTCTCTCAGTTTTAGAAAATAGGTTTTTATTAGTGAGATATGATGTCACATTTAACAACTATTTTTCCAGTTTGTTGCGCAATCCACTGCATTTTTTGTTGTAGGTTACTATTGCGTAGCAGACTTGCTGTGCAAGGGTGACAGAGTGTCCAGAAGTGCACATGATGGCTCATCACAACCATATGGTAGAATTTTGATCATGATCAATGATTGTAAATAATATTTTGATTACAATTATGATTTGGCAAAGTCGGGTTTTCTATTTTTAGTGAATCCGTTGAAGTTATTTTTCTCTTTCAAAGAAAACGAATCCATGATTCTAGGAGGGAGTAGTTTGACCCTAGCAGCCAAGGGTGACATAATATTTCTATATATGGGAATCATTTTCATGTAAACAGGGTTGGTTGGAAAAATTGGTATAGACAATAGCTATTGTATGTAATTCGAGTTCTACCGAAACTTAATGCAAAAGTCCCGTAACTTTGATGAAAAGATTCTAATTGTAGTAGTTGGATGTATTGTTTTACCTTTCTTAAGTATGTGCTTCCTGTTATATTTTTCCATATCTTTTTTTGTCTACTTCGGAACAAATTTTTGAACCTGTGGATTCATTGCGCAACACCCCTTGTTCGCGCCACTTAGACAAAACGTTTTTCTTCTAAAAAGTTAACTCTGAATTCACCTGCAGCGATGCTCCGAGTTACTTCCTGTATTTTTCTATTTGCCACATATTACTATTTTTCACTGAAGATTGTTGCTTGCTTAGCCTTTATCCTCTCAAGTTCAGTCACCGAGTCATTTGTTTCCGTTGTTTCCTCGAATCGACTCCATAGCCCAAAGTCTTATTTTCTTGCGCCAATATAACTAGAATTTATTATCTGACAATGTTAAATCTAGCCACCGCTTTAAAGCCATATCCCGTGTAGAGATAGAGTCTCCCGAGAGAGCCCTCTCCAGGTCCGAAAGGCTAGTTTTAGGCCTCAAAGTTGGTTGAAAAAGTTACCTTCGTCATCTGTTTATCAGCCAAACAGATTTATGGAGTGCTAACATTTTTGGCATCGTTTCCAGGGACAAAATTGAAAATTTTCCTCGGGAAGAACGACATTGTTTTAGTTCTAAGGTCTGAGAGCAACAGACACTTAGGCACATATTGTCTGTATTTCTTCTCTGGTGACTCCATACATCAGAAAATCAGTTGAAGGTGATTCCACTGGCAGAAGAATCCAGAGCTAAAGTTTTCATGGCGACTCCAATCAAGCTTCAAATGCGATTCAAAGACTCCATTGGAAAATGAGACCTGTTAACAGAGATATGGAAGAGAAGTATGGAAAAATAAGGTACTCGAGCTTAATTTTAGTTCAAGAAGTACTTTTCTGTTTTATCAATATCTTCTTTTCCTTTCCTGAGTTTTTAAAAAGAATATTTCTCCACTTACTGCATTCAAATGAAGCCCAGAGATCTACCCTTGTATATCCTCCATGGAGAATTGTAGGTATACCTCCTTCTTCTTGTATAACCGGTATTCACCAAGATCCTTCCTCTGAGCCATATGATGTTCATGATCATTCTTCTGAGCTTAATGAAACCAAAGCTGAGCATGTACCTTATGTTATTAATCCTACACCCTCCAAGATTCAAGAAAGATATAGTCCTCTTAAATTTCCTTCCATCCTTCATGACTTTCCTCCAAAACATTATAAGTACCTTCCTTGGTTCGATGGAGAGCTTGATGGAAAGTCAGCTGAAAAACATATTCAGGTCTTTGAGAATTTTATAGAACTTTTTGAGATCGAACATGATGATGTATATGAGGTCCTTTTCTCAATCCTTACAAGGAGATGCCAAAGCATGGTTCAGACATTTGCAACCTCAGTCGATTAGCTCGTGGGATGAACTGAGGGAAGCTTTCTGTAGATTTTGGGGTGAGAGAAAGTCATGGGATCTAGTCCTTTCATAGTTTTATGACATCAGAAGAATGAAAGATGAAACCATATCAAATTTCAATAGGAGGTTTGCTAGTATTTATTATAAACCGCCTAAAGAAGTCCAACCTCCTGAAGCTGCCACCATGCTCCATTATGTAACAACCTTTCAATCAGACTTATCTTCTCTTTTGATGGGGATGAAGTCTATGTCTTTGAAGCAGATGTTCAACAATGCTCAGGAAGTCGAAGACAATATTCAAGCATGTAAACAGATTCAAAATGAGGAGTTGGATGCTAAAGAACATGACAATGAATATGAACAAAGAACAATTGATTTGAATCTTGAGAAGAGGGTTAATAATATCATATGTCCTCTTGAAGCTTTAAATGATGATGATTTTGCAAAGGATTATATTCCACTTATTGAAAAATAACGTGCTAATTTAGCTTCTGATCCATCCCATGATAAGCATGGGGCTGATTATTTTATGTATTCATTTGTAGACAGTCAAGAAAATGAATTTGCAAATCAGCTTGTTGAAGAGCAGGTTGATGTCCTAAGATTTTTCTTGTTAGATGACATTGCAGATGTTGTTGATTTGCCTATATATGATGAATATGATGATGGTTATGATGTTGACTTCCTAGAACAACCAACTGCACGTTCTCTATTAGAAAATGTTCATTTTCAGCAGTGTAATGAGAGCAATCAACCTACATATCACAGCTACAAAGAAGAATATGAAGAAAGTACCGAATCAGCTGAAGGAAATTCTTGACCTTTATGCTTTGCTTCGTTTAAATTGTTGAAAGAAAATTTAAAGATCATCATTGAGGCAGAGGAATGTGTGCTGATGCAAAATCACAATGATTCATGGGAAACAATTGACAAGAAATTGTAGGAATCTTTGCATTTGTTTAATGACCCTGTTTCTTGTTATATGGAAGGTTTTATCAGTTCAAAATTGCAGCCATTGGTCGAAGATGAATCTGAAAATGAGTGTGTTCAGAAATCCAAAGAAATTGAAAAATGTGCATATGATAGCAATGAAGAAAATGAAGAAGGTTTTGAATCAGGTGAAAGAACCTTGCCATTGTGTTTTTCTTCTTTCAAATTGCTGAAGAAAAATGTTTATAATGTTTCAAATCAGAAATCCTCCACGCACGATGTTGAATATGAAGAAAGCGGTGGAATTGCAAATGAAAACTATCTTCCATTATGTTTTTCTTCCTTTGAATTGTTGAAAGTAAATCATGAGATAACAGAGGAAACAGAGAAGTCTGACTGCATTCACAGTGACACTATTTTACATGAGAAAAAATTTATTAGTGAGGAAGACCAACAACCTTCTCATGCATTTAATGACTGTGTTGCTGACTACATGGAAGGTTGTTTCAGTTCAGATTTGCAGCCTGTGCTCAACTACCAGCTTGGAAATAAAGATGATGGTCAAACAACGTCGATGTTAGATATGGATTTATTTCCACCAAGGGTTTCATTTCAGCCAACATTGTCTTATGATTCATAAGGTTTTTATTTCCATCAGTCTTAACAGATTTTTCAGCCTCTTGGTGGCAATCAACAAGTTAAATCACATAAAAATGAGAATGCAGTGGAAGGGGTGAAACATGGTTGTTGTTTTGTGCATGTTTTAGAGGATCCATTTGCAGTTTTGGTGGAGGCGACAAACAGTCCCCATGTTTTTAATTTTTTGAGATTTGAATTTATAGACAAATTTTTGAATGACTTATCAGTAAACAGGATTTGGAGCAAGCATGTGCAAAGAAACCAAAAAGTGGATAAAGTGCTTGAATGGTTGCATTAGCATTTCGATTTCACTTGATTGACATCTTTTTCAGCAGTTAGGGTAGGTAGGAGTGTGAATAAGCTCGGCACTACGAGCATTTCTTTTAGCAATCTACAATTTTCATTTTCATCTTAGTTTCAGATTTCATTTTGGAGCATATATAGTTTTGGGTTTTCAGCAGATGCAGGTTACAAGTTACATTTAGAAATTTGAGTTCAGGAGCAACCCAATGGATAGGCACCTGGACTATTGTTCTTTGCTACCTCATAGGGAGGATAACATCCCCGTTGAAGCCAGCTTTTAGCACCATGATTTTCATAGCTAAGATTATAGGTTTGTCAATAATTTGCAAAGTCATGCATGTTAACACCCAGATTTGTTTTATGACTGACATCATCTAACATCTCTAAGGGTCATTTTCAAAATAAAGATTATCATTTATTTGTTCCATTTCCATTTGTAACTACGTGTTGCAAAATGTGGTGTGCACTACCCAGAGCACTTCACCGCGCAAAGGATTATGTCGTGCAGTGGATTTCATCATGCATAGGATGTTATTGCGCAATGGATTTCACTGCGCAAAGGTTTCTTTTGCGCAGTGGATTTCATTGTGCATAGGATGTTGTTGCACATTGGATTCTGTCACACATAGGATTTTTTCACGCAGTGGATTCTATCGTGCAGAGGATGTCATCACGTAGTGGATTTTCCTGCACACAGGCTACAGGTTGCGCTGCACAAATGACTGGTTTAGTGGTCAACTTCAAGATCATTTTTTGACCACCTGGAGAAGAATTTTGAAAATCCACGAGAGGTTTTTGTTGAGGATAAACCAAGTAATTAAATCCTCTCTCATATTTTAAAAAAGTTTCATATTTTTGAATATTTGAAGGGATCTTTGAGCCCTATTTTTCAGTTTTCATGATTTCATGTCTGAGACATGTTTTTGAGACATGTATTTCGGCCATATGGAGATGAATTTCAAGAAACCGAGAGAGGTTTTTCTTTATACCGATCTTAAATACAAAAACCTCTCTCAGTTTCAGAAAATAGTTTTTATTAGTGAGATATTATGTCATATTTAACACCTAGTTTTCTAGTTTGTTGCACAATCCACTGTTTTTTTTCTTGTAGGTTACTATTGCGTAGCAGACTTGCTGTGCAAGGGTGACAGAGTGTCCAGAATTTCACATGCTGGCTCATCACAACCATATGGTCAAATGTTGATCATGATCAATGATTATAAAGAATATTTTGGTTACGATTATGATTTGGCAAAGTTGGGTTTTCTATTTTCAGTGAATCCGTTGAAGTTATTTTTCTCTTTCAAAGAAAATGGATCCATGATTCTAGGAGGGAGTAGTTAGACCCTAGAAGCCAAGGGTGACATTAGATTTCTATATATGGGGATCATTTTCATGTAAATAGGGTTGGTTGGCAAAATTGGTATAGACAATAACTATTGTATGTAATTCGAGTTCGACCGAAACTTAATGCAAAAGTCATGTAACTTTGATGAAGAGATTCTAATTGTAGCAGTTGGATGTATTGTTTTCCCTTTCTTGCGTATGTGCTTCCTGTTATTGTTTTCCATATCTTTTTTTGTCTACTTCGGAACGAATTTTTGAACCTGTGGATTCACCGTGCAACGCCCCTTGTTCGCGCCACTTAGACAAAACATTTTTCTTCTAAAAAGTTAACTCTGAATTCACCCGCAGCGGTGCTCCGAGTTACTTCCTGTATTTTTCTCTCCACCACACATTGCTATTTTGCATTGAAGATTATTGCTTGCTTAGCCTTTATCTTCTCAAGTTCAGTCACCGAGTCATTTGTTTCCGTTGTTTCCTCGAATCAACTCCATAGCCAAAAGTCTTATTTTCTTGTGCCAATATAACCGGAATTTATTATATGACAGTGTTAAATATATCCACCGCTTTAAATCCATATCCCCCGCAGAGACAGAGTCTCCTGAGAGATCCCTCTCGAGGTTCGAAAGGCTAGTTTCAGGCCTTAAAGTTGGTTGAAAAAGTAACCTTCATCATATGTTTATCAGCCGAACATATTTATGGAGTGATAGCATCCAACATAAGGTACATTATGCATCTCTTTCAAGATCATACTCCTCAATTCATGATAATTGGGTACATAAATTATGTTCTTGTACAAGAGAATTTCATCATTTCCTAATTTATAATCTTCAACCTTATGTTGCATTTTACCTTGTTGTGATTTTGTTACTAACTCCATGTACTACAAATATGATTTTGCAGCCTCAGAAAATTTTCCTTTAAGACCAGTTTGATACATGCTAATGGTTGTAGCATGCAGTTCGTGCACTCTCCTACTAAGTGCATCGACCACTTTTTTCTCTTTTCCTTTGATGTGCTTGATATCAAAGTCACACTCACAGAGAAAATCTAACCATCTACTTTGTATGGCATTTAGAGTTGGTTGATCAAATAGATATTTCAAACCATTATGGTCTGTCCTCAGTTCAAACCTTTTTCCCATGAGGTAGTGCCTCCACTTCTTTAAGGAATTTACTATGGCTACCAACTCCAAATCATGAGTGGCATAGAGCCTTTCATGCTATTTCAATTTTTTGGATTCAAAACATACCACAAAACCATTCTGACTGAGGACTCCACCAAGTCATTCTTTGCATGCATTTGTGCAAACAATGAAATCCTCATTAGGATCTACAATTCTCATAATTGGAGCACTGGTTAACAACTGCTTCAAACACTGGGAGCTCTTTTCACATTCTGTTGGCCATTGCAACTTCACACCCTTCCTTTGCAAGGAAGTGATCGGGTGAGCAATCCTTGAAAACCCTGCAATGAATCTTCTGTAGTAGCCAAATAGACCCATGAAGGCTTTGAAGTCTCTCACATTCTTAGGTGTTTTCCACCCTTTGATAGCTTCAATATTTTCAGGGTCCATTGCTATCCCTTCTTCAGATATGATATGCCCCAAATAGTGAATTCAATTATGATAAAATGAGCACTTGCTCAATTTGGCATAAAACTGATGCTCTCTTAACACTTGTAACACCATCCTCAAGTGATGCTTGTGCTCTTCTTCTAACTTGGAATATACAAGGATTTCATTCAAAAAGACAATGACAAACTTGTCTAAGTATTCCAGGAAAATACCATTCAATAAGCACACGAAAACAACTGGTGCATTTGATGACCCAAATGGCACCACTGTGAACTCGTAATGACCGTACCTTGTCCTGAAGGAAATATTTTTGATGTCTTCATCTCTTATCATTACTTGATGGTATCTAGACCTTGAAAACATCCTTTCATCCTTTAACTGATCAAAGAGATCATCAATCCTTGGCAAAGGATACTTGTTATTTATAGTTACTTTGTTCAATTGTCTGGAGTCAATGCACAATCTCAATGTCCCATCTTTCTTATTCACAAATAAAATGAGGCACCCCAAGGTGACACACTTGGGCGTATATACCCCTTCTTCAAAAGTTCTTCAAGCTACATTTGCAGTTACTTCATCTCTGATGTACTCATTCGGCAGGGAGTCTTGGATACTGGAGCTGCTCCAGACATCAAATTTATAGAGAAATCAATATCTCTTTTTGGGGGTAGTCCTAGTATCTCCTTAAACATATCCTAAAACTCTTTTAGGACTGCATTATCCTCAAGATTTGACACATTATACTTAGGTTCTTCCTCCATATGAGCTGCAAATATTTGGCAACCCTTCCTGTAACACTTCTTTAGCTACATTCCTGAGATCTCTCGGACAATAACTACCCTAGGAATTCCTTGGATTGTTCTTGTGTTCCATTCTTCGATCAGGAAAGTAAATGACTTGTTATGACAGTCTAAGACGACATGGTGTTGGTCCAACCAATCCATACCAATTAGAAAGTCATGTGAAACCAAGGGAAAGATGTTAAAATCTGCCTTGGTACCCAGCCCATTCATGTCCATTGGACATGATTTAACCAACTCAACAACTTTTCTCTTGGTTCCTGCAGCCAACTGCACCAACCAAGATTTCCCATGCTTGCTTCTTGGAAATTGCAATATTTCCACTACCTTAGGATCTATATAGCTATGAATAGCTCATGAATATATTAAAATAGTAAAGGCATGGTTATTGATCATACCTTCTACTTCAATCATCTGTGATTGAAACTCTGCTTGCTTGTTGTCCAGGGATTCATAGATCCTTGGTACACTTCCGCCCATGTCCTCCACTGTTTTTTCTTGTTGTACATTGTGTAAATCTGTTACTTTGTCACTTTTGTGAGGACAATCTCTATACTTATGGTCTCCTTTACAACCCCAACATTTAATAGGTGTTTTCCTTGGCCTTTGCCCACCTACCTCAGCCATTTTGTGCTCTCTAAAAGAGGGTTGTCCTTGAGGATTGTTTTTGAAAAATGGTGGCTTGTTCCCCTTCTTCCTCTGTTCCCTCCTAAACTTGTTCTTGTCCTCCCAAGCCTTCTAGAAAATAGGCTTTCCTTTTTGCTGATCATATAAGCACTTATCTCGCCTTATGGTTTCCTCCAAATTTTTAGGATCATCATACTGAATTTTATCACTAATGAAAGATGGAAGCCCACTCAAGTATCTCTGGATATTAACTCTCTCATCCTTGATGAAGGAGACATACTTCAACAGTTCTAAAAATATCCTTTCATACTCATCAATGGTCATGCTGCCCAGTTTGAGTTCAAATAACTCTTTCATCTTTTTGTCATAATATCTCTTGGTCAAGCATTTATTTTCAAAATACTTCTTGAATTCCTTCCAAGTCACATTCTTCTCTTTAATGTGTTACACCTACACAAGTTGGTACCACCACAGGGATGCCTTTCCTTTCAGATGATAAATAGAAATTATTCCTTCCGTATGAGAAGAATAATTATGCAGTTGGAAATATTTTCTCATGCCCAACAACCATGTCTCGACATCTTCATCTTTCTTCTGCTCTACATCAAGTAGGAGGTTTGATCTTGTTCATTTCTCCTTTCAATTCATCCACCCCAGACCTCTTATACTTCATGGTAGGGGATGGACTTGAGCTACTATGTTCCCTCATTTTGGATTGTCTTTGAGAGTGATGGTGATGTATTCTATCACTCTTGGATATTCCTTTTTCCTCAGGGGTCCTGTGGCTTCCTGATTTGTTGGAGCCATTATCCTTATCCAAATTCTGTTAAATTCTTTCCAGGATTTGTACTAACTTCATGTTCAAGTATTATTGTTGTTACTTGGTATTCATAATCCTTTCGTTATCATCCTTGTGACTCTGGACTTCTTTCTGCAATTTTCTAATGGTCTCAACTAGATTTATGTCTTCATCCTTTCCTTCTCTTTGTCCATTGGAGTTTGTTCCTTCAACTCCCAAATGGACATCCATTCCTCTAATATCATCTTCCTTATTGTAAGAATCTTGTGCATCCTCCATCTCTCTACACTCTATGATGATTATGTTTTTCTTGACAACTGTTAACTCTGCAAAAATGTGCAGCCAACAGAACTTTGTCAGGCTAACTGCCTCAACAATTTCATGAAAACTTGAACCATTCTGGTTCAATAATATATATCAGACTTATTTTTGCTGATTTCCTAAGAATTTTACTATTCAGATCCAATTTCTAAGTGAATAGTTATATTCTACTGTTCAATACCTTTCTAACACCTGCTTTCATGCTCAAATCTGAGTCCTGGGAAGAGAGTTATGGCTATCTGAAAATTGTATTTCTTGTGAAGTTGATATTTGCACAGGTGATCTTCTTTTGGAGCTAAATTTTGTTCTCAGACTCACGTTGGATCCACTTGTAAGGTACACAGGCCTTTGTTACATATTTAGGTGCAGGTTCATACAATTCGGGACCCCACAGACCCCTTCTCTAATCCCCCTTTTGTTTTGAAAATAATTTATGGGAACTAGCACTTTTTCTTTGGTCCTCAATCTCATGTGACCACGGGTTGTGACCAAGTGCTAGGCTGATAGGAGCTTATCCAGAGCTTTGGGACTTCGGGGCTCTATAACTTCAGAGGTTCTCTCAACTCCACACTTCCAATCCCCCGGAGCGCCAAATTGCCGAACTCGTGAAGAACGATGGATTGATGGTCCACGGCTTCCCAACATCCAAGGATTGAGATCCATTACGGGACTCCAAGCTTTGAGAGTTTTCGAAGCATTTCTCCACAGATCCGCTGGAATGCCCAATCAAAGAACTCATAAACAACAAATCAGCGGATCGTGCCTTCTCATTAACCAACAACCAGGATCAACTCTGGGACTCTAGGCTTTGGGAGTTCCAGACTGTCCACACTCTTAATCCTTTCGAAGTGCCAAGTATCTGGACTGTAGGATCTGCTGCCACGTATCATATCTCGACCAACGAATAGAATTGTCTTTGTAACTTTGGGCTTCGGGGCTTTCGAAAGCACCTCTCCACAGATCTCCCGGAGTGCTGAATTACTGTAGATCCTCTCCTTCCTCCATGTACATCTCCCGATCAAAGATCAAGATTAAATTAAGCCTTTGGGAGTTCTCGACTCAAAGAAACCTGCAACTCAATTCCTCTGGAGTACCAAGTCTCCAGACCTTGGGATATGACGCCACATGTCCACTGTAATCAATGGTTGAGATTGACTCCGGCCTTCAGGCCTTTGGGAGTTCTTGACCCTAACTGCTTATGTGTTTAATCCTATGGAGTGCCAATTCTTCAGACTACAAAATCTATTGCCACGTGTCCTCCCTCGATCAATGGTGAGGATTTACTCCAGTCTTCATAGCTTCGGGGGTTTCACCTTCATCACACGTCATTCCTTCTGAACATTGAATTAGAAACTCCCAGAGTCTTCATTAGTAACTAAGAACCAAGGGGTGCTACGTGGAAAAAAATAAAGAACGAACACCTGGCCCTATCTGACGGGTGACACGTGTCATTTACTAACTAGCACGAATGGTCTTTGAAAAAATTGGAACACGGTGACATGTGGAAAACATCAAGTGTGTCCACGTCACCCTAGGTGACGTCAACGGGCCACATCACTTTGATGCTTCACGACTTTGCGACTTCGGGACTTCAAAACTTCAGGACTCCGGGTATTCGAGAGACTTCTCCACACTACACCAAAAATCCCCTGAACGTTTAATTCCCAAATAGGTTGATCTGCGGACATGTGTCCTCAAACACGAACAATCCAGATTACTTCGGACTTCGGGAGATTTCCCTCTTGGCAGCATGAAGACTCTCTTCTCCTGAAGTGTCGAACCTCTAAAATTCCATGAGATCTACGACTCACATTAGCTCACATGCAGACCTGACGATTGGGATCTGATCTTCACCGCTGCTCGTCACCTATTGATATTTGCTTGATCTAACAAATCTGATCTGTCCTTGGCCAAATCCAATGGTCAAGCACTTCTCCCAATGATATATGACGTAGATCCACTTCGTAACTTCAGAGCTCCGGGGATGTTTCCTCTTTTATGACAAAGAACTTCAAACAACTAGAGTGGCAAAGTTCGTAGGACTTCTATGCTTAACCACCATCCTCCTTTTTCCAGATCTGATAGTTGTGAAGGGTATGCCTTCTCTCGAACAGATCCTACGACTCAAATTTTAACTTTGTGGTCCAATACCACGGTTGATGTGATTTACCTCCTCAGTTGGATTGTTCGAACTGCTACACCTTCTGAGCTTTCTTCCATATTTAAGGTTCTCTTGGTGCCCTCTTGGCACTCATGGACGCTCCAAAATTCAAATTTTGTCCATTTTGACAAAAAATCCCTCTAAAACTTTTACCTAATTTCCACTTACATGACCCATCTAGGCTCAGTGTTGAAGCTAGAGCTCTGATACCAATTTGTAGCATTCCCCGCCATCCCAGGGTCGGGGCATGCTACCAAAAATCTACTTTGTTCAAAATCATATACCACATTGTAACACACCCCCAACCACCTCCTAGGGCACCTCACTTGAAAAGATTCTTCATTTCTATGGTATATATATAATGCAAATTTGAACAGACATAAACATCCCTCTACAAGATAGATTCATGCAGAATTAACAGTAAAACATACATGCAACAAACACATGGAATTCTTATAAATAACATGCATGTACTTAAACAAAGCATGTGGCATTAACACAATTGATACTTATCTTTTAATTGATGTCCACCAACTGCGTGCAGACCTTCCATGAACCTCCCAACCTTAGAGTGCGTTGCTCATCACTCTCAGCAGTGGGTCACCCTCGAGATGGGACTAAACTCCACCTAGGAAAAGGGATTCCTAAGCTAGGTTGAGACTACGTGAAATTGCATAGTACATCAGAAAGGATTCCCTCCCAAGATCCATCTTATACACACAAACTACAACCTCTCATTCCCCACATGTTTGTCCCACCCTAGGAAGTGTGCCCCTTCTCTGTTGAATGATCCCTTGTCAACCCCACTTCCCTTCCAGGCCATCAACAACAGGCTGGACAGGAATTCTCATAGAACTTTAGATGTTGTTGGTCTCCATATAGGATAAATCACTTCCCCAACAACCTCTCTCACTTGGAGAGAGTTGCTCACAGACCTGTGTTGAAAGGTGTAAATGACACATTGTCAACTGGAAGGATAGATTTGGTCCGGGCTTGTCTAATTAACCCAAGCCATTTGGTGTGATCTATCCTAACGGGTTTAATGGCTCCATTAGCCAACTAAGGTCCTAAAATAATGAAAGAAAATAAACTACCCTAAAGTTATAACTACGATACTATATATACGAATCTAATTATTTACAAGTACTAAATCATAAATATGAATATGTAATTATGAATAGGGTATTTACAAATTGCAAGTTTTGGTGGATGTCTTGCGAAATCAATGTTTTTGTAATTGTTTACGAAGCAGATAAAGAAATCACATATTTTTATATTTTCCGTTTTATAATTTAAAATCTAAGAACTAAAAATAGATACTAATAAAGCATAATCTGAAACAAGAACAGAATAATAGTCACAACCAATTTAAACTGTCTTATTTCACTAATAAATAAACTAATAACAAAAATTGAATTCAAATAAAACTATCCTAAGATTAGTCTCATATTGTGTCCATATCCCTGTGCAATCCAAACTTCAAGGTATCTTTCCTGTGAGGGAAATCTGTAACATGCTTGATAATAACATCTCCAGAATAAAATCAAGGTGTTTATTGACAGTAAGGATATAAGAATAGAGTATTGGGGATATAGATCCCGTGACCTTGTAATGATGAATGATTACAGTAAAAGAAATTTTAATGTGCAACATTCATTTGATACATCAACTTAACATCAAGCATAAATTAGGACAATAAAGTTGAAATAGTGATCACATATATAATATGTGAAACAACAAGTTATAGACACAATTTAAAGCACTGAATAAAATGAAACATAACATGCTAATGAGGACAAAGATGTGTAACATGTGTATATTCCATAACATAAGATGCAAAACATAGATGGAACAATGTCACCATGGTCTAAAGTCGAAGTGTGAACAATTGGTCCATATAGTATTTGAGAATTACATGTCCATAAAGTGTTCCAAAAGGATCCTTTTACTAACAAAGTGAACAATATTTAAAGTAACCTGGGATCCACATACTCAAATCTCACAGGATAGAGTTTAATCTCCCAAAATCAAGTAATATTACAAAAATAGTGGATTGGAAATCACTCCAAACAGAGTTGGTTTATTCAAAAATTAAATCAAAGTTTCTATAAAACATAAAGAAAGAGAAACTACTAATCACTTGCGTATAATTGAAAATATTTCCCCCCAGTAATCAACAGTGGAATCTCCCATTTCCTGAAAGAAGCAAAACAAATTTAATAAATTAGAAAAACAATTACTAATAATCAATTTTTTATTACAAGAGATTTGGCTACAGAATTAGAGATTTTGTAGCCAGTCTTTATTTTAGTAAATGAAATCACAATTCAAAACTACTTAATTTGAATTAGATAACAAAATCAAACGAAATCACAACAAAACGTTTACCATTAAAAATCTGCCAAAGATGGATCAGATAGTTCAGAGTTTATAATCGCCTTGACACTGGTCATATTCTTAACGGCTATGTTTCCATCTCTCTTGATACATTTAGTCTCCCTCTTTGCATGTGCCTTGAGATCAAGGTTTTCTTGCATCAACAGATCATTCCGAGCAGTTAAAGACTTGATTTGGGCCTGTAAGAGAGGAACGTCGGTATAGTAATGCTCAACCCAATTGAGATATCCATCACAGTGTACAGGGGAGATGGTGGATCGATGAGGGACACAATCGACCAAGGGGGCTTCCGACTTATCTGTTGTATGCTTCAGATCTTGCCTAATACCTGAGAACCCTTTGTTACCCTTAAGGCATGGTGGTAGATTTGTTACGAAATCATATGGTTCAGTATGAATGACAACTTCCCTCGTGGAACCCTGAATTTCTAGATCTTCCCGAACTAGAAAATCCTCTATCTCAAGATCTGAACCCTCATCGATCTCGATTGGATCGATCGAGCTCATATGAGTATCATTTCAGTTCCTTAGTTTCCTAGAGATTAGTTGACCTGCTTTCTTGTTCTTGAAACCCAAGTCTATGCACTGTTGTTTTGTTCTTTTACAAAGTTTTTGGGCATCATATTTAACATTATCGTTCAATCTAGCATCATTCTTGGGCACAAGAGGATCACTTGCATTCAATTCATCAATCTCTTGCTCTGAAAATGTTGCAGGTGAAAATTTACACGACAAACCTTTGTCTAGAGGGGTTTTATTAGTAAACTCTAGTTCACTAATTGGATAACCGAATTGGTCTTCAACCATTGTCTTGTCTAAGTTAGGGTTTGTTGTAGCATCAGCCTGGGTGAAACCATTCCTCATCAAAAATATCTCCCAACTGTCACCTATGGTCGATAGATGATACATCAACAAGATTTTAACGCTTGGACATCTTATAGAGACTCATCAATAAGTAAAATGGCATGTCTAAATAAAAACCTATGAAATTCATGAGCAAACAGATATGGTAGAGAAAGACCAGTCTGTATCGACCTTCACAAGTAACAAATTGTTTCAAAATTAACAACAAATTGTTCCATCTAGGTTTTAACAAGGCGATAGGAATACCTTTTACACAACAGTTGGTTTTTCGAGAGGTCATAAACAAACTCCACGAGACTTCTTCTATCCTGGTGTTTTTAAACCATCTCTTGCCCTTTGATGGGTGCCCTGTTTATTTTCTCACGAATTCCTCGGTCAATTCTAATTGTATGTCTCCTATTTTAGCTCTGAACCCATCAAAGGTTTGTGCGAAGGCTTCTAGTACCTGAAGATTATAACCCTCAAATTTCTTAAGGAATGTATCCTAGCCATGATTCTTTAGGTCTTCAATCACATTGTCATGGGAAAGTAAGGTCTGGAATCCGTTCAACTCTACGCGGACGACGGGCGCCATGACCACTATAACTAGAACGCAATAGAGATTACTCGGAAAAGCTTTAGGTTACAATCGTGCAAGCAATAGAAACAAGTCTGAATGGACAGTAGAAACACAAAAATAGTAGAGCCTTAGGGTTATCATAACTCAGATAGTAGGAATGAAAACCAGACAGTTCATTGTATCCCTTACCATGTCTCGTGATGAGTGCCAAAATTACAGAGTACCAAACCCTATGTCGATAATGAATCGCTCCATTAATGTTTTGAGCCAGCAAGGTAAGGTGAGTACTCGAGTACAACAGGTCTGTACTCATTGGTATGAATGTTCATATGACCATTGAAATCATAAAAAGGATATCAAATAATTAACCAAAGTTCTTCATGAATCAAAGCAATTCAATAATGAACCACCCAAACCATTGAAACAATAATAATCGTATTAACACAAAAAATGGATCCAACAACCATTTCATAAGATTTGCATTTTAATTAAATATGGGTGACCTTTAAAAATATGTTTCTAATGCACACAAAAAAATATAACACTAAGCTATTTTTTATGTTTAATTCATGCTTACAGTCATGAATTAAAGATAAAACAAATGAAAATATAAACAATAACGATTTAATGAGGTAAAACTTTAATCTATCAATCACTTCGAAACTCAAAAAATGTTTACAAGATTGAGGTGATGGTAGCTATAGAAAATTACAATTTCTTTCGATCGTGTTAAATATCAAAATCATGTGTGGCTGCCAACAATGGCGACGTACTGGATGAAGCAGTTATCTCTGCATCACCAAAAAATTGATGTTAGGGTGAATCAGAAAGAATGATTTTTTAAGAAATAGTTGACAGCATATCAAGCATCCTGATCAAAACTCAGAATATAATGCAGTCTAGCATCAGATGTGTTTCTGTCAAAAATACAATCTGGTATCAAATCTAGATGACGAATGAAACGATGTTCTTAGGCAACCAACTCCGATACTGTTGGCAAGTCGACTGTTGCCAGCAGGAGTCCATAGCCTCGGAAATGATGTCATTTAACCCACTCTAACACCTCTTCCCTATCCAAGAGTCATCTTTTCATGATAGAGAACATATTTACTTTTGACCAACTAAAAAAGGACATACCTGAAAATTTTCTTAAACTCGACATTGCTTCACTGCCAGCAGGTCTGTTCAGTACCCCGACGAAGTTGCCTTGGCATCATGCATGCATTTACCCACTGCCAGCAGACATATTCAGTGTCTCGGCGGGTTTACAGACACTTCCCACACCTCGCAGTGCTTTCAAATATCTAGAATTTGTTTACAAATTTACAGAAACTTTATGATATTCAAGAGAGCGGGGTGATGTTGAAAATCTCAGATCTTGAAAATAGAACTTGATCTTTTACGACTTATTTTCTCGTTTGACGACCTTCATCATGATCTTAACACTTATATTTTTGTTAAGAAACCATCTCGAGGACATGAAGGTATAACTGAGTTGTTTTCCTTAAAACAGGGACAACGTTAAGAGTTTTATTATTGATAATCGTGTCTTCTCGTAATTTTAAAAAGAGACCAGAAATATTGTTTTGAACAGGAATTTACTTTTGTTGATCTGAGTTTTAGCATTTATAGCACTGGTGCTTTGAGGAGTTGTCAACTACTGCTCATGAGTAAAAAATTATGATTTCCCTTCCACAAATGAAATGGTGACTCAGACATCATTATTTGAAAATAAATCAAAATCAAGCAAAACGAAAAGAACCAAAATCAACAAACATAAAAGAAAATTAAAAAAAATAATATGTACAAAAGGTGGATCTGAAATCATTAGGTGAAATACCTTTTGAGAGCCTGGCCATTCACTAGGAAAGTGTTTGGTTGTCCCTCCAAATTGTGCAGACGGAAAGAGATGGGACCCATTTTTTTAGAAATTACAAATGGTCCCAACCACAAATTCTGGAACTTGGTGTGTTCCCCTTTTCCATCGTGAGCTTTGTCCCACTTGAGAATCAAGTCTCTGACATAAAAATTCCTATCTGAAGAATAATTTGAATCAAACCATCTTTTTACAATTTGCTGATGCTGATCCAGTTTTTGCTTTGCTTGTGTTCTCACCTCCTCTAGTTTTAATAAGGCATTTATTCTATTTTTGAGAGGAGGGCACTCTTCTTCTTGAACTTTCTGTGACAATTGCAGCGAGGGAAGTAAAACATGCAGAGAGAGAATTGCTTCTCTTCCGTAGACGGGAAAGAACGGGGAATTACCAACAGAGGCCTTTGGGGTTACCCTATCAGCCCAGAGTGCATTATACAATGCATTGTGCCAATTTTTGTGATTTTCTGAAACTGTCATTTTAATAATCTTGATTAAATTTTTGTTCGTTGATTCTGCTAGGTGATTTCCTTGAGGGTAGTAGCTTGCAGAATGCTTCAGTTTAATCCCTTTTTCCAAAGCAAAAATGTTCATATCAAGGGATGAAAATTAAGAGGCGTTATCAAAGACCAGACATTCGGGAACACCGAATCGAGCAATGATATGAGAGTTTAGGAAAGATACTACCTTATTTGTGTTTACCAATTTCAAAGGTACAACCTCAGACCATCTAGTAAAATAATTCGTTGTTGTAAGGATATACTTGTGCTGCTGCAAAGAAGAAGGATTAATTGGTCCTATGATGTTAAGGCCCCATTGATGAAAAGGAGAATCTACAGTAACGGGCTGCAAAGGGAATGTTGCCTTTTTCACCCATCTTGCAGCCTTTTGGCAGATTATGCATTTACGACACATCACATGGGCGTCTTTAAACAAAGTGGGCCAATAGTACTAAGCTCTTAGCACTTTGTGAGTAGTGGTATCTCCACCGAAATGACCACCAGCTTCACCTGCATGAAGTTCAGATAGCACCCACTCCGACTCTTCCTTTTCCAAACAACGCATAAGAACACCATCAAAGTTCTTTCGAAATAATACATCATTGACTAACTGGAAATATGCAGATTTTAGTCTAAGTTCTCTTATGTTTTTAGGATCAAGATTATGGGGAGCAGATCCATGTGTCAAATAAAATTTTATGTTCTCATACCAATAATTGACAGTAACTTGTGCACAATGGATTTGTTTGTCATTATGCTGATTTACAGTTAAGGTGTTGATTTGATTTTCTTGTTCTTCAACTGAATCAACCACTAGTTTACATAGGCCTTGACCTCTAACAATCTGTGCAGGGGTTATTTCGAGGTCATATCCCTGTAACGACGTCATCCAATTTGCCCTTTTCTCACCCAGTTCTTTTTGTACTAACATGTTTCTTACAGCTGGGTAAGGAACGATAACCTTGGTTCTGGATTTCAGCAGGTACGACCGAAAGTGTTTCACTTCTTTAAAAACAGCATGTGCCTATTGATCTACTGCTAGGTAGTTAAGATCTGATCCTTTGAAAGATGAGCTCATGAAGGCAATAGGTATCTCATTGCTTTCAACATTTTTTTTTGTATTAACACAACAACATAAGACCAGTCAGAAGAAAAGGTATAAAGACTGAAATTCTGCGAAAAATCGGGGCTCATCAAGGAAGGGGCTTCTATTATTGCTTTTCTAATTAAATTGAAAGCCTGAATTTCTCGTGGTCCCCAATGGTACATACCATCATTTTTAATTAAATTTTGTAATGGTCTTACCATTTCCGAGAAACTTAGGACAAACCTTCTAACGAAATTAATCTTGCCCAAAAAGGACTGCATGGATTTTTTGGAGGAAGGAGGGGGGAGTTTAGCAATAGCTTGGGTTCTTTCAGGGTCAATAATCATTCCGTCTTTAGATACTATAAACCCAAGCAATTTACCTTTATCTACTGCAAAGACTGATTTCTTAGGGTTGAGGGATATGCCGAACTTGTGGCATCATTCCAAGACAGCCTTGAGGTGAGACAAGTGATCTTTTTTGTTTTTAGAGAATACAGTGACATCATCAAGGTAGACCACAACTGGCTGGTTGATGAGGCCACGGAAAGCAATGTCCATTGCTCTCTGTAAAGTGGCAGTGATGTTTATCAATCCAAAAGGCATTTTCCTGTAGGCATAAGTGCCCCATGGGGTGCGAAAAGTGGTTTTAAGGTAATCTGAGGGAGACATGAGGACCTGATTGTATCCCGAAAAGCCATCTAGTAAAGATAGTCTTTGGAAACCAGACACCTACTGTAGAATTTGTTCCATTGGAGGAACATGGTAGTTATCTTTATCAGATGCTTGGTTCAAGTTCCAAAAATCGACACAAAGTCAAATTTCACCATTTTTCTTCCTTACATGGACTAGATTAGACACCCATTGTGTGTGCCTTACAGGGAAAATTATCTTTGCAGTTAGAAATTTATTTAGTTCCTTTTTAACAATGGGTTCCAATTTAGGGTGCATCTTCCTCAATTTCTGTTGAAAAGGCTGTGTCTAGGGTTTCATGGGGATGACATGTTGTATGATATCGGGGTCAAATGTTTTCAAGTCATCATACATCCAGGCAAAAACGTCTTTAAATTCTTTAAACAATTTTATAAAAGCAGATCGTTCTTGCTTGGAACATCTTGTTCCCAGATTAATATTTTGAGGATTTTCTTTCGTTCCTAAATTAACCGTCTCATAAATCAAAGAAGAACTGTTTGTTTTACAATTAACTATTCCCCTAAATTTATCATGCAAATCATAAAATTTCTCTAGTCTTACAACAGATCTAGGGATAGAGTTTACCAGATCGGATGTCGATTCAGGGGATCTAGGATCTGATATTACCATGAAGTTTCAGAGGTTTTCATCGTGAGCGCCTTCATCGATGACTGCACCTTGGAAGGTGTCTTCCATGTGTAGAAAGTTGATCATCTGCTGGTCATCATCGAATAATCTCCAGTTTGTGATGTTATCCGGGATCGATGGCCTAAACAACAATTCAATTGAAAACACATTGGGGTAAATACCTTCAGTGGGCAATAGTTTAGAAGCAACATTGGCCAATAAATCATCTTCTGAATTACTTAATCTAGGAATGAAATTTATGTTAAATGATGAACATTTTTGCATCAAACTCCATACCTCAGTTTGGTATATTTTCAGATGTGGTGATAAGCAATGTATGGCATTTCTTACCTGCCTAACCAAGATTTCTGAATCACCAAATACCATCAAATTCTGCACGTCCATATCCAAATCTTTCCTAAGTCCTTGTAGAAGTGCTTCGTACTCAGCGGTGTTATTAGTGCACTCAAACTCTAGCCGACAAGAAATAAAAGTCTTATTACCTACAGGATCGATGAGCACACAACCTGCACCTGCTCCTTCTTTGGATTTGGATCCATCAAAGTACAATGACCAGATTTGAGCTTCGTCAACAGTACTTGTCATACTTGGAAAAGATGATATCTGAGTATAGGTCATAACTTCTTATTGCTACCCAAGGTCAGTAATAAGAGAAATTTTGGTCAGGAAATTACCAAAGAAGGTATTCAATCCTTGTATTTAAAATGAATTAGCAGATGCAGTGAAAGGTTCAATTGCATCATTTAGATCTGTCATGGTATGCTTAAGATAGCGTTCTCTGTTTATCCTGATTTTGTTGGGTTCTCCATTTTCAGGTAGCCACAAATGAGACCAATCTGTGGCAAAGTAACCATGCAACTGTTCTGACCAATCCCTGCTTAAAAAAAACCCGTAAAATTCAGGGATATCAACAACGATAATGCCAATCATCTGATGAACCTTAGGATTGGAAGATAATCTAACCAGAACATTCTTGAGCTCGCCAATTACTTTAGCGTTTGTTCGATCTAGCTGGATGATCTTGAGATCAAAAGGTTTAACTTCTGCAATAATTTTTTGACAAACAGATAGAGGCATCACATTTGACGATGCACCAGAATCGACCATGCAATTATGTACATTCCTATTAAAAATTTCAAAGGTTAACAAAAAAGGCGGGTCATTTTTTCGAGCATTAACAACATAATTCTACTGATTTTTAGCTATTGTCCCTAAAACAGTTTTATTTACATTTGCTACAGTTTTTCCTGCTAAATCCCTTTTATCTAGAAGTTCAGATGTCGTCTTAGTTGGGATTTTTTTGGCAATATTTGAATCGATTTCTGTTGATTTCTTGCTGCTAGGATCGTTGTTTTTATTGTTTTTAGCTATATTTTGGAGCATTTTCTGCAAAATGAGGGGAAATTTTAGCAGCTCAAAAACATATATATTAGCTCTCAGGTTTTTTAGATCCTCAATCAAATCGTATTCTAAAACTGGAGCTGCTAAGCTCTGTTTAATTTAAGCTTGCTTTGACTGTTTTGGAAACACATTTTAACCAAATTAAGAAGAGGGTTTGTTTTTCGTTTTGCTCCTTGTGTTGTAGGGGTGAACATTTTCAAAATTTGCTTGGAAGATATTGTTCGAGAAGTGACCGAAAACATTGGGAAACAATTCCTCTTCTTTTGGTTCTTCTTCCCCAACTATGTCTTCAGAATTTTCAGGAGGGGCAAAGGCAGAATTATCATGTGCTTCTAAGATGGTTTGCAAAGCATACCGTAAACTTTCAAAATTTAGACCTTCAGTGGTCGGGTTTGGCTGGTTGGGAAAAGGTTTTCCGAAAGGAGGTTTAAAACTTCCTTTGCTTGTTGATTCCTCTTTGGCTGATCTCTTCAATTCAATGACCTGATTAGACAGTTTTTGGAAAGCTTTCTGCAAGCTTTCTAAGTCTAAAGTTTCTGGTTGATTTTTAGTTTGAGGAGGCCTAATAAGGATCTCTATTTTCTTTTTAGAGGATGAAACTATTTTAGCTTCACTATTAAGATTGTATTTTAAGCTTAATATATCCTTTTCAATTTGGCTTGCCTCCTCAAAGGCTTCTAACAATGCGTTCTTTTTGGACCTTTTGACCCAAATTTCTATGTTATTATGCAGGGCTTTAGTGTAATATGCGACAATTAGGCTTTTTGTAGGCATCGAGTCTGCAGGGATTTTGTTTTTTAATGTAAGAAATCTTTGATTAAATTCTTTCACTCTTTCTTTCAGATTCATTTTTAAGCTATAAAGTTCCATAACCAAGACTTCCAGAGATTTGTCATCCCCAATTTTTTTCCAAAAAACAAGTCTCAAATTTGTCCCAAGAGACGATTGTCTGGGCCTGTTGAGAAAAATACCAGGTTGAGGCATTTCCCTCAAAAGTATCAGGAAATACTCTGCATACTACATCCTCGTGCTCCACACTCCGGAGTCTAATAGGTAGCATAAAATTTTTGATGTGATCCTCAGCTGATTGCTTTGAATCCGGATCGAACTTAGGAATCCATTTCTCTGGACTTTTTGGTAATGGGTGTTGGTGTCCGTGTACAACCACGACATCTTGATCGAGCCAAAGTATGGCGGGATTGTTTTGGTTTGCCATGGGAGTTGGTGGTGTCGAAGGCGGTGATGGTCCTGATGAGGAACTGCCTTCGTCCGAAGACTCTCCTCCTGAAGAGGATGGAGATGAACCAACTGGGGAAGGTGGGATACCAGATCCTCCGGCCCCAAGGGTAGGTGTTTCAGAAAGATTGGTAGTATTATCACCTAAAATATTTTGGAGTAGACCAGTGCCTTGAAGTTGTTCTCGGATGTCCAAGAAGTCTAAGGATTGATTAAGTGGCCTACCAGGTTGTCTGATACGGGCTAGGGCACTATGCTTTATTATGAGTGACAATTTCTTAGACATCGGCCCCTTGAGGAACTGGTGTCACTGGCTCAACGGGAATCTCAGTGTTATCGTTTGAGGTAGTTGTTGTTTCAAGTGTAGCGTTGTTGTATGAGCGACTACGTGTTACGATAGAGGAGCGAGTGTGTGGGGGAGGAGTCTTGCAACCTCCACGTGCCATCAATTGAATTCAGACCCTCCTTCTAGTGCCATTTGTTGACGGGCGTAAATGACACACTGTCAACTGGAAGGATAGATCCGGTCCGGGGTTGTCTAATTAACCCAATCCATTTGGTGTGATCTATCCTGATGCGTTTAATGGCTCCGTTAGCCAACTAAGGTCCTAAAATAATGAAAGAAATTAAACTACCCTAAAGTTATAACTATGATACTATATATACGAATCTAATTATTTACAAGTGCTAAATCATAAATATGAATATGTAATTATGAACAGGTTATTTAAAAATTGCAAGTTTTGGTGGATGTCTTGCGAAATCAATGTTTTTGTAATTGTTTACGAAGCAGATAAAGAAAGCACATATTTTTATATTTTTTGTTTTATAATTTAAAATCTAAGAACTAAAAATAGATACTAATAAAACATAATCTAAAACAAGAACAAAATAATAGTCACAGCCAATTTAAACTATCCTATTTCACTAATAAATAAACTAATAACAGAAATTGAATTCGAATAAAACTAACTTGAAATTAGTCTCATACTGTGTCCATATCCCTGTGCAATCCAGATTTCAAGCTATCTTTCCTATAAGGGAAATATGTAATAGGCTTGATAATAACATCTCCAGAATAAACTCAAGGTGTTTATTGATAGTAAGGATATAAGAACAGAGTAATAGGCATATAGATCCCATGACCTTGTAATGATGAATGATTATAGTAAAATAAATTTTAATGTGAAGCATTCATTTGATACATAAACTTAACATCAAGCGTAAATTAGGACAATAAAGTTGAAATAGCGATCACAGATATAATATGTGAAACAACAAGTTATAGACACAATTTAAAGCACTGAATAAAATGAAACATAACATGCTAATGAGGCTAAAGTTGTGTAACATGTGTATATTCCATAACATAAGATGCAAAACATAGATGGAACAATGTCACCTTGCTCTAAAGACGAAGTGTGAACAACTGGTCCATATAGTCTTTGAGAATTACATGTCCATAAAGTGTTCCAAAAATGATCCTTTTTACTAACAAAGTAAACAGTATTTAAAGTAACCTAGGATCCACATACTCATATCTCATAGGATAGAGTTGAATCTCCCAAAATCAAGTAATATTACAAAAATAGTGGATTGGAAATCACTCCAAACAGAGTTGGTTTATTCAAAAATTAAATCAAAGTTTCTGTAAAACATAAAGAAAGAGAAACTACTAATCACTTGCGTATAATTGAAAATATTCCCCCCCAGTAATCTGCAGCAGAATCTCCCATTTCCCGAAAGAAGCAAAACAAATTTAATAAATTAGAAAAATAATTACTAATAATCAATTTTTTATTACAAGAGACTTGGCTACAGAATCAGAGATTCTGTAGCCAATCTTTATTTTAGTAAATGGAAAAAAATACTTATTTTGAATTAGATAACAAAATCAAACGAAATCACAACAAACCGTTTACCATTAAAAATATGCCAAAGATGGATTAGACAGTTCAGAGTTTATAATCGCCTTGACACTGGTCGTATTCTTAACGAATATGTTTCCATCTCTCTTGATACGTTTAGTCTCCCTCTTTGCATGTGCCTTGAGATCAAGGTTTTCTTGCTTCAACATATCCTTCTCAGCAGTTAAAGACTTTATTATTGCCTGTAAGAGAGGAATGTCAGTATAGTAACGCTCAACCCAATCGAGACATCCATCACAGTGTACAGGGGAGATGGAATATCGACAAGGGACACAATCGGCCAAGGGGGCTTCAGACTTATCTTTTGTATGCTTCAGATCTTGCCTAATACCCGAGAACCCTTCTTTACCCTTAAGGCATGGTGGTAGATTTGTTACAAAATCATATGGTTCAATATGAATGATAACTTCCCTCGCGGAACCCTGAATTTATGGATCTTCTCAAACTAGAAAATCCTCTATCTCAGGATCTGGACCCTCATCAATATCGATTGGATCGATTGAGCTTAGATGAGTATCATTTCGGTTCCTTAGTTTCCTAGAGATTAGGTGACCCACTTTCTTTTTCTTGAAACCCAAGTCTGTGCACTGTTGTTTTGTTCTTTTACAAAGTTTTTTGGCATCGGATTTAACATTATCATTCAAGCTAGCATCATTCCCGGGCACAAGAAGATCACTTTCCTTCAATTCATCAGTCTCTTTCTCTAGAAATGTTGCAAGTGAAAATTTACACGACAACCCTTTGTCTAGAGGGGTTTTATTAGTAAAATCTGGTTCACTAATTGCATAACCGAATTGGTATTCAACCATTGGCTTGTCTAAGTTAAGGTTTGTTGTAGGATCAGCCTGGGCGAAACCATTCCTCATCAAAAATATCTCCCAACTGTCACCTACAGTCGACAGATGATACATCAACAAGATTTTAACCAATCCATGGTGGAATAGGCTCAAATTGACACCATGTCGCTTGTAACGCTTGGACATCTTATAGAGACTCATCAATAAGTAAAATGGAATGTCTAAATCGAAACTTATGAAATTCATGAGCAAATGGATATGGTAGAGAAAGAACAGTCTGTATCAACCTTCAAAAGTAACAAATTGTTTCAGAATTAACAACAAACTATGCCATCTAGGTTTTAACAGGGCGATAGGAATACCTTTTACACAACAATTGGTTTTTCGAGAGGTCATAAACAAACTCCATGGGACTTCTTCTCTCCTGGTGATTTTAAACCATCTCTCGCCCTTTGATGGGAGCCCTGTTTCTTTTCTCATGAATTCCTCAGTCAATTCTGATTGTATTTTTCCTATTTTAGCTTTGAACCCATCAAAGGTTCGTGGAAAGGCTTCTGCTACCTGAAGATTATAGCCCTCAAATTTCTTAAGGAATGTATCCCAGCCATGATTCTTTAGGTCTTCAATTGCATCATCATGGGAAAGTAACGCATGGCATCCATTTGGCTCTATGTAGACGACGGGCACCATGACCACTCTAACTAGAACGCAATAGAGATTACTTGGAAAAGTTTTAGGTTCCAATCGTGCGAGCAACAGAAAAAATTCCGAATGGAGAGTAGAAACACGAAAATAGCAGAGCCTTAGGGTTATCATAAGTCAGATAGTGGGAATGAAAACCAGATGGTTCATTGTATTCCTTACCATGTCTCGTGATGAGTGCCAAAATTATAGAGTACCAAACCCTATGTTGATAATGAATTGCTCCATTAATGTTTTGAGCCAGCAAGGTAAGGTGAGTACTCAAGTACAATAGGTCTGTACTCATTGGTATGAATGTTCATACGACCATTGCAATCATAAAAAGGATATCAAATAATTAACCAAAGTTCTTCATGAATCAAATCAATTCAATAATGAACCACCCAAACCATTGAAACAATAATAATCGTATTAACACAAAAAATGGATCCAAAAACCATTTCATAAGATTTTCATTTTAATTAAATATGGGTGAACTTTAAAAAGATGTTTCTAAGGCACAAAAAAAATATAACACTAAGCTAAGTTTTATGTTTAATTCATGCTTACAATCATGAATTAAAGATAAAACAAACAAAAATATAAACAATAACGATTTAATGAGGTAAAGCTTTAATCTATCAATCACTTCGAAACTCAAAAAATGTTTACAAGATTGAGGTCGTGGTAGCTACAGAAAATTACAATTTCTTTCGATCGTGTTAAATATCAAAATCATGTGTGGCTGCCAAAAACCTGACAACCTGCTTCTTCTTTTCCAGCAAACTCTCTCACCTAGAGAGAGTTCCTCACAGGCTTGACAACCTACCTCTTCATTCCACGGGCCTGACAACCCGCATATTCAAATCCACAGGCATGAAATCCTGCTACTTTTGTCCATCTCTTAAGTCAAATGGGTAAGGGCGATGGAAACAACATAACTCAGGTATGGTGCAGATGATGGTAGAAAAAACCAACCGTTAAGGAAGGGTACGAGCTCAAGCAAGTACAGGTGCATGAAAGTTACAAGGGTCGATGATGGAGGAGGTTCAATGACTGAGTTCGTGAATGGTTGAGTGTTTGAGGAAAATATTCCCACAACAGACTAACTCCCCACATATATTTGCATTCACCCTGGATGACACATGGCTCTCGAGGAGCTCGTTTTCTCTCCACTTGGGACTCATTCACCTTCCCATAAGAACTTAGGATAAAATAATTATCCTCACCATAATATTTAGGAATAATACTATAATATTCCTTTGGCAATAATCCCTCTATCTTAGCCCCCTTTCTAGCCTCTTAGTCCATTCCTTTCCCTTCCTAGTGGAGTTTAGTCCCCCATTCTCTTTTATCGTGGTCGGTCTACATGCAATGATGTTTTATATTAATGATATGAGTGTTTACATATACAAAAATAGGCTCATTGGCCTTTAGCATCTAGGCTCTCTAGCCTAAACATCACATAAGCCTCCTATCTTATAATCACTTCGTCACCAGCCTACAAAACATGTTTACAATTTAGCAGGGGCTCGGCCTTGAGGTATTACATGTATCCACCCCTACCAAATGCTAGATTTGTGCATCCTTTGATGATTATGGGTCCCTTCTTTTTTATCATTTTAATATTTTGTTACCAACACATAATGAAATGCATTCTTGGATTTCCAAACCATGGAAGCCTTTTATATAGGGAGGTGTTATCATTCATTTTTGTGCAAAGGATTTTTTTATTGTGGACTTTTTTGTACCATTGATATAAAAGAGGTGTACATCAAGGTCCCTAGTTTTGGGATTGCATTTGTTTATTAATACAACATTGACATAGATCATTTGATCCCTTTATCAAAGGTGTTACCCTCTATTCCAATATGAGTAAGGATATTGAAACTCCCTTTGCATTTTTAGAATGAGATTTTCCTTCAAGTAATTGGTTAGTGTCTCAAAATGTTTATCTTAATTTTGCATGATGTATTTTTGGCCATTTTCTACCTTTGCAACTATATGTGTGATAGTCGATTTTGACCATAGTATTCTAGAGAAAATACTTTTATATGTTGAGGGAGTATTTTGGAAACAAAAGATGGATTATGAAAGAATTTCTTTTAGGTGCAAAATGTTTTTTGAGATTGGTCACTTGGCCACTTCTTGATCTGGATTTTATGAGAAGAACGAAATGAATACAGATTATTAACAGGTGCTTAACAAAAAATAACAGAGATACAGTAAAACTAGTTTTCTATTCAATAACGAAATAAACTCAAACTGTAAAATGCAGTGGAAACAAGCTTGTTGGAATGGTGGTGGCTTATCTCTGAGAAGAGATGTGACGACAGCGCACATTCGCAAGAAGAAGGTTACAATGAGGCTCTGAAGGCCTTTTTACAATAAGCAAGAATGCCAAAAACCCTAGACATCCAAAAACCTAACCCTAGGAGATGAAGCGCCAAAAGTCATGTGGGCCCCGTTTGGGTAAGTTAGTACATCAACTTCCCAGGGTCGTAACTTTTGCATACGATCTTCGTTTTAGGCATGTGATAGCCTGTTGGAAAGGTATCGCCGAGGAGATTCATTTTTGGGGCTTAGTTATGCCTTTAACTATCATTGAGGAGGTCGATCCTGAAAAACCTTCATTTAGGCCCTCAAAATGGCCCTGGAAGTTAAAACTGCTAAAAATAGTAAATTGCCAAAATTGTCAGAAAAATGTTTTGAGCCAGTTGGAAAAGGTGGGTGGCCACCGATATACATCTGGATCAATCCTCCCTCCTTAGGAAGCAATGGTTTCCACTGCGTTGAGGTCTCCCATCAGATGAGGAAATTTCTGTTGAACTTGGCCCCGACTGAGCCACTTGCCCTTGTGCAGGAGCTGCCCTGCTTTGACGACTCGATAAAGCTGGATCCTTTTTGTCGAGTGCCCTTGATCTATCTATCCACAATTTTATCATTGGATGCATTTTGTATGCAGTCAGGGTTGAGCTTTGTTGGTGTCAACTATTCTGTTACTTCTGAGGTGTCCAATAATGGTGGGAAATAAGGGCAAAGGAGATCCATGTTGAACACTGGGTGCAGGCCAAGGAAAGGAGGAATGTTGAGCTCAAAAGAATTATCCCCCACAACCTTGGTGATAATGTACGACCCATAACGGAGTGGATGAAGCTTCCAATGGGGTCCTGTAAGGCATTCTTTCTGCAAGTGCAACCAAACTTTGTGGCCCACCTGAAACTTATGTGGCACCCGATGTTGATCATGGCACTGTTTGTACTTGTCATTGGAATTCTGTAGGATATCCTGAACCTATTGGTGGATGTGCTGGATCCGCTCAATGAACCAGGTGGATTTTTCATCTTCATTTGGAGAAGGAGATGAGTCGGTTGAGGTGACAACAAGGGGAAGTGAAACATCTATGGAACCCAATGGTTGGAATCCCAACCCCACTTGAAAGGGGTTGTGGTTGGTTGAGCTATGAAAGGCTCAGTTGTAGCTATGATGGACATAGGGACGGCTCTCATCCCATGTGTGAGGGTGCTTTGAATTATACATGCGAAGGATATGCACAATCATTCGATTTACAACCTTAGTTTGGCCATCTGTCTAGGGGTGGAAGGTCGTGGATTTGGTGAGCTTGGTGTCCAGCAGTGACCAGAGGCTCGACCAAAATGTGCTGAGAAATAGACTATCCCAATCTGAGACAATGGTTGTGGGATTCCAAAATGTACCCAGACTTGTTCAAAGAAGAGCTTGGCAGTGGCCTCTGTTGTGATGCTCTTCTTGCAGGCAACCAGAATCGCCATCTTAGAAAAGCGATCAACAACCACAAAAACATAGTCATTTCCCTGCTTGGTGGATGGGAGGCTCGACATGTAGTCCATTGAGATGGATTCCCATGGCCTGTTAGGAGTGGGAAGAGCGGTGTACAGGCCCTATTTCTTAGTGGTCGGTTTGGCAATAGCGCAGGTAGTGCAGGACCTGATATACTTGCTGACCTCCTATCGAAGTTTCAGCTAGTAGAAATGTTTCTGTAGCTTCACCACTGTCTTTTCGATGCCGAAGTGTCCTGCCACCCGACTGTAGTGGGATTCCCATATTAGCTTCGCTCGCTCACTTGATGGAACACAGATATGGCCCAGACAACACAAAAACCCATCCTGAAGATGGAAATTATAGACAACTGTGTTTGCACCCAACATTTGGTAGGTGGTGGCGAAGTCAGGGTCTGTCTCATAGATTTGGGGCCATCTAGATGACTCATGGCCGCAAGAGTCCATCACCATGGTGAGTGTCGTGACTGGCGGTCTGCTGAGGGAATCAACGAAGCGATTGGTGCTTCCTGTTTTATACTTGATGTTGAGGTGGAATTGCTGCAAGTATGTGGACCACTTTTGATGGTGGTCATTCTACAATTTTCCCTGTGTCTGCATGAACTGCAGTGGCTTATGATCAATGTGCATGAATTTCTCCTTCCCAAGAATGTAATGTCTCCACTGGCGGCATGCTTGCACAATGAAGTACATTTATTTGTGATAAGTAGGGTACTTACAAACAGTATCTGATAGTGTCTCACTATGATAGGCCACGACGTGGTCGTGATGAGTGAGAACGACGCCCACAACATAGTCTGAAGCATCTATCTTGATCTCAAAAGGATGTTGCAGGTCTAGTAGTGAAAGTACTGGGGTTGAGCACCAGCACTGCTTCAAATCATCGAATGCTTGTTGTTGGGACTGACCCCACACAAATTTCACCTTACAACCATCCCTATTTATTTGGATGAGGGCCCATGCAATATGGGAGAAACCCAACATGAACCTGCGGTAGAAATTGGCAAGGCCCAAGAAGCTCTGAAGCTCAGTGAGTGTTGTTGGGCTGGCTATTGGAAGATTGGTTGTTGTCATTAATGTCAACCCTAGTCATGGGTTTTGGACCGCAATATTGATGAAGGTATTTGAACATGAAGGAAAATGCACATGCAAATACAACACCCATGGATGGATATTATACATCATGTTGTTTCCGGTGGTATGTGGCACGTCACATGGATCCTCATGGTTGAGGAGAAATGAAGTTTTGAAGATGACAAAGTGAATTGAAGAAGGAAGTACATGTAGGCCCTGAAGATAATTAAAGAAAAGAATTACAAAATAAGAAAGTGTCAGGTCAGCCCTAATGTTAAAAGGAAGTGACATAAATGGTATAAACAAACATCATTATATATTCATTTGATACAAGTCAAATTTTAGAGGAAATAAGAAGAAAAAAAGGATGAATTTCAAGGGAGGATGAAGTCTTTTGGTGATGTGTTCTAAGGTATGTTATTTTTAGGTCATCTTTCCATTTTTGCTATAACTTTTTTTCTAGAATGATTCAGATTGTGAAATTGCTATGGTGTTGAGAAGGCATATCAAGGTACCTCTGGTAAAAATTTTAGCTCTTGATTCACTATAATTATGGAGATAAACTCTGTGGAAGATAGGGTTTGTGACCAGTCTTGAAGCTAGTCAATAAACAAGTGTTTTGGGTAAAACAGTCATAACTTCTTCATTGAGAATCCAAATGAAGTGGGACAAATTTCATTGGAAAGAGTATGAACATTTGTTTCTTGTGTGCAAGTTTCAGAATCAGATGTTAATTATTGAGCATGGGGAATTCTGTGCAAGTTCACTCTCCTGAATAGACCAGAATTGAATAAAGTCTACCATTCTTTCTATAACCTCTTTTTGGGGAGGATTCAAGGACTGAAAATTGGAGGAGTTTCAGAGAACACATTGAGTAATATTATCTATAGGATCATAGTACTCCAAGAATTGAAGAATTGCAGAAATTGAAGAAGTCTCAGGATGCATTATCAGGTTCTATGTGATGATTGGTTGATGGTGATGATTTAATGTAAAGTTTTATTATCTCTCATATATTCTTGGGTGGAAGGAAGGGGCAAGGATGGAGAGTTCAACTCTCTCTTGATATTGGAGGATTGTATATTCCTATTGGAGGTTTATCCCTCCCTTTACATTTGGAAGCTATAGATACCTTTGGAAGTCATTACTTCCCTTGAACAATAACTATTGATTATTTCTCATATATTGTGCATGGTGTATTGTGGTGTATTGATGTAACTCTTATATAATTGTTCATTGCTCATTGGATATAGTTGAATGGTTTAAGTATAAGTTGAAAAAGGTTTTAAATTGTACTTGATACTGATTCACCCCCCTCTCAGTATCAACACTGGCCAGTCACGGATGACTTGGATCTTGGCTGGATCCACATGTACGCCATGTTGATCAATGATGTAGCCTAGGTAATGGACCCTGTCCATGCTGAAGGAGCATTTTTCCAAGTTAGATATAACTTGTGCTACCGCAGGGTGTGTAGAACCTGCTGAATATGTTGCAAGTGTTTGGCCCAAGTCTTGTTATAAATTAGAATGCCATCCAAATACACCACTACAAAAGTATTGGTGAATGGTCACATGACATCGTCCATCATCCTCATGAAAGTGGCTAGAGAATTTGTCAAACCAAAGGGCATGACCAACCATTCAAAAAGGCCTTCCTTTGACTTGAAGGCAATCTTCCATACATCTGTTTGTTCTATCGGGACCTGGTGGTAGCCAGACTTCAGATCAGTCTTACTGAATTATTTGGCCCCCGTGAGTTGATCAAGGAGGTCATTGATTCGGGGAATCGGGTACCGGTTTCTGACTGTGATTTTATTCATAGCCCGGTAATCAATACAGAGTCTTCAGGTCCCATCTTTCTTCTGTACCAACACGATTTGGCTCCCGCAAGGTGATGAGCTAGGGCGGATGTGCCCCTTGTGGAGAAGTTCTTGAATCTACCACTTGATCTCCTCATTCTCTAACAAAAAGCGACGATAGACGGGCCCATTGGGTAGCGGTGCGCCGGGGGTCAGATCGATGGGGTGCTTGACCTGGCAGTGCAGAGGTACCCCTGTAGGTGAGGAGAATATATCGAAGTATTCTTCCACGACCTTATCTACTTGCTTCTGTTGTGTGGAGAGGTCAGTCGTAGAGACCCTGGATGTGGCTGTGATCTTTCACTTATTCTGAGAGAGAATCACGAAGAAGACAAACTTCCCCATCTGAGAGATGACCTTCCTGCATTTCTTAGTAGAGATCAAGGAAATAACACTAGGTGGGACCGCCTCGGGTATCCTGTACAATTTCTTGTTCAAAGTAATAATAACACTACGAGGCCTAGACTCATATACAGCATGACATTTCCATAAATAAGGTTGGCCCAAAAGAACATCACAAACTTCGAGAGGAGCAACATCACACAATACCTTGTCTTTGAAGGGCTTGATGTCGTACGATAGTCGGCACTGTTGGCTGACACAGAGATCGCTTCCTTGGCAGAGCCATCCAATGGTGTATGGTTGTGGGTGCAGTTTTGTTGGCAAGGCTAGCCACTTGACGACCTCTGCTGAGATGAGGTTCTTCTGGCTACTGCTATCAATGATG
>ML781549.1:1458471-1470521 GCA_009831015.1 Picea engelmannii | reverse complement strand
AGAGAGATAACCTAGTGTTTCACAAATGAATTAAAATGAATTCAACGACAAATACCAAGTATTGAAGCATTGAGATTTATATTTTCATTTTCATATCCTATGCAATTGATCCAGGTGGATATTGGTGGCCACCCACCTATTCCAACTAGCTCAAAACAGTTTGTTGGCAGTTTACTATTTTTAGTAGTCCTAAACTTCTAGTGCCATTTTGAGGGCCTAAACGACGTTTTTTCACGATCAGACACTTAAATGATGGTCTAAGGATTTGATAGAGCCTCCCAAATGAAGCTCCTCATCGATACCTTTCTAACAAGCTATCGTGCACCCCAAACGGAGATCGTATGCCAAAGTTACGCCCCTCGAGAAGTTGATACACCAAACTACCCAAAACAAGGTCCACAAAACTGTTGTCTTTTCATCTTTTGGAGTTAGGGTTTTGGATTTTCTTTATGTTAAAAAGGCCTTTGGAGCCTCATTGTAACAATCATCTTCTTGAAAATAAGCGTAGCCATCACATCTCTTCTCAAAGATAAGATGCCACCATTCTAGCGAGTCTTTCACTTTGTAATTTTACAGTTTTGTGCATTTCACTCGTTAATGAAAATTGTGTATTATTGTATATATGTGCATCTTATTATATACATATGATATATCTCTGTTATATTATTGGATCTCTTACAATATCTCGGTATATTTCTTTGTTATATCTCTGCTCTCATTTTATGTGAAAAATAATCCGGATCAACAATATTCTAAATTATCCTTCCCATGTGCTTAGCATTTCGCAAAGGAGATAAAATACCTTTGAAACATTGAACTTTAAAATGGAGAGAGAGAGAGAGAGAGTCATATTAACATCCACTTAAATCAATTTGGCTTATTAAACATGTGTTAAGTCTCTTTGATGATAAAGGAAAACCAACTCTAGGAGTTTAAATGACTTCCCTCACACACGTACACAGGGCTCTATACCTATTAGGGTTTGAACTTCGCTTATTTAGATGATGCATGTGTGACACCTTATCCCAACCACTAAACCATAACTTAAAGGATTAAAAAATAGTTAAATAAAATACCAAAAACTAATATGCATAATATTTAGATAATAACATAGACCCATATTATAATATTATATAAAAACTAATAGGCATAGTATTTAGATAATAACATACAGAACCATATTGTGATATTATATATATTATAGTTCAACACCCATAAAGGGTAAACCATAAAATGCAACATACCTATAAATGGGAAATGGTAAGAAGCTTACTACCAACCGAGTAAAATTTTAAATTGAACTTTTTTCTATTTATTAAGTTTGACATGATCCTCTCCGAAACCACTTTTAAAGATGCTCAAATTAAATATAAAAATTTAATCCTACCCAAATGATACTACTTTTATATATAAATAAATTTTCAAAAATAAAATTAAATATAAACCAATGCATCGAATTAACATTTTTAACTTATAATTTATTTAGTTGGTTTAAACATTTATTTAATTGTAGTTTAAACATTTTATGTTTTGGTATTTTTAAAGAGGTTAGAAAATGTTGGACTGCATATTTAAATACCTAAATTTATAGTTTTTTTTCGAAAAGATTAGAAAATGTTGAACTACATATTTAAATACCTAAATCTATATAATTCAAATGTTTCAAGGATTTTTTAACCAATTGAATTCATTTATAAGAAAAATACAATTTAAATAATAGAAAACTGTTATTTAATCTAGATTTATATCCTCAAATTCATAAAAAAATCAAAACATATAACTAATTAAACAATTAAATGAATACATTTATTTATAAATAATGACTTTTATGTTCTAAAGTTATATATCTATAATTATATAATATATATCGATATCTATAATTATATAATATATATCTATAGAATAGATTTTCTCATTTCTAAATGATTAATATACTTCTAAAAATAAAAAAATTATTAAATACTCGGTGAATCTTGTACATCACACTTTCAAGTTAAGATTGCCTTGATTCGTGTACAAACAACGTGTCTAAAGTTAGTTAATTGGGTGTGTTCTAAATATTAGTTGATAGCCATTTGCACACGGAGTACAACAACTATTTAATAAAAACGAGAAGTAGATGGAGAGTACTTGATATACTATAGTTTTAAAACATAGAGAAGCATAGGGAGGAGGTTAGTTTATATATAGTCTTATAAATAATATTAATGAGAAGCATAGGGAGGAGGTTAGTCCATAAATAGTATTAAGGAGGGTCTAATGGTTATATAGTTTTAGTTTTGGAAAAAATTATCCATATATATATTTTTGTTGGCCTTATGAGTTATTGCGTTACAGTGAGTTATAGGTCCATGATTGAATAACTTGTTTGAGAGTTGGTTGAAAATTAGTTATCAATCTTGCTTTGATCCCCTGTAAGAGATCACTGACCCACATTCAAACATTAGCTTAGTCATTTCTTCCAAGAAGAAATCACTGTAGATAGAGATTTGTTAAGAATATCAAAAGAGACATATAATACAAAGTAATTAGTGAGATTGATTCCAATATATCTCTTATGAAACTCAAAGCAAATTTTAACCATTCAAGCTAGCTTATCGGTTTCATAATGGTTAATAGTTAAAGATATAGATATATTTTATTACACTGTTCACAAGATTGAATTCCATATGAAACAACAAAGTTTACATTTTGTGTGTTATTTTTCAAAAAATCAAGGCAATAAATTAGGATAACTAAAGCTAGTAGTGTAATAGCAGGACTCAAATTATGAATTTGGTTTACTCAACCAAGTCTAATATCTTTTTCTTTACATCAAAGGCTAGTTGCCTCAAGGACATTCCTAGAGTCTTTTGTTTCTTGGGTGTATCACTTTCTTAGCCAACCTTGTTGTGCCTCTCAATTGATCCTCCTAAAATATTGATCCCTAATATTTGATACACAAATTTGACTTGTCCTAGATTTGTTTGTATTTTGATAGTATAGAAGACATTGTTGCTTGGTTTCTACCTCCTAGTTTCTACATACTCATTGCTCAATATAACATTTCCTCTCATTGTTCCTATAGTTATTCCTATCTTCCTATTTGACATCTCATCTTCTGTGAGTTGGTTCTTAGTTGTGTTATTATATGTTTTTCTCACAATGGGATGTTAAGCTTCAATACGTCTTTCACTTTGATCTCCTTCTATTTGTTGAAGTTGTTTATGTAGTATTGTTGTTTTATTTTGGTGTGTTTCTCAAATTTCCCTTCTCATAACATTCTTGAAAATGACTTTTCAATGTTTTTTTATCCATTTGACACCTTTCTTTTATATGTCCTCTCTTCAAACATTTTTTTCCACTATTGTCTTCATGTTTTCTCCCCCCTTTTTAGTTCATATTGGTTGATTTAATCGAAACCTGTTGCTGTCCATGACTGTCATTTTCTATTTATACAAAATCATTTTTCTGAATATCTCCAATTATATGAAGTATAGTCATGTCTCATCTAGGAGTGTCTTACAAAGGGTATCCTTTTTAATCTTAAACAACTCGTTATCCAATGCTTTTGTACTCGCTCTATTAATTAATTTATAAATATACTTAGATTTATGTTTCACATCCATACAAATATATAAAGAATATGCATGTTGAAAAGAGGTAATACAATATTTGCTAGTCCCAAAAATGTATTTTTTTTTTAACTATTTTTAAAATAGAAAAAATCCTTTCACTTTCATTATATATAATCTTATTTTTTCATTAAACTTTAGTCACAAATATTTATAGTTTTAGATTATCGTTAAAGTTGTCTTCCACTTATTTGTAATTGTTTTTTAATTATTTGTAATTGTTTTTTAATGAACACATTCATCCCAACCTCTACACAAAAGAACTTTAAGGACTCTATTATATTTCTTTAAGGATTCTATTATTTAGATAATATAGATGTTTGTTTTCATGATTACGTTCATCCAAGTTTCCAACCTTTACACACAAAAGAAAAGAAATTTAAGGAATCTATTATTTAGATAATATAAATGTTTGTTGTTTTTTTCATGATCACGTTCATCAAAGTTTCAAACCTTTACACAAAAGGACTTTAAGGAATCTATTGCTTTAGATAATATAGATGTTTGTACCATAACAAATATACGTGGAGGGCTTGGGATGAGAACAAATATACGTGGAGGGCTTGGGATGAGCGCGGTTTCCTATATGAAAAGCCAGACTAAACTTTTGGGTGAAAGCGATTGATTCCTAAATAACCATTTGACTCACAAATTTGAAGGTGGATATTTTAATAGAGCTCTAGCATGATGTTTGCCCTAATCCATGATACTTAGTCTTGATTGGAGACGAACTGCGAGGCAAGCATATTGACCTACATTATCAAACCTTTTATATTTCTTTGTTGAATCGAGGTTTGGTCGGTGGTCATTTCCTCCCACATTAATTTAATGGCTTTCAATTCAATATATCCAAAACGACACCCATGTGTGTTAATGTCCAGCAAAATACTAATAATTGGGATGACACTCCAATTAATTTCATATTAAATCAAATCGATTTAAATTAAAATCTTCTAATAAGAGATAAGAGAGGATGCCCTCTTGTTGTTGTTAGTCCCCAAATTTTATTAGACTCCACAATATTTTAAGGTTAGACTCCATAATTCTTTAGGATTTATAATATCATAAACAATATTAAATCAAATCGATTTAAATTAAAATCGTCTAATAAGAGATAAGAGAGGATGCCCTCTTCTTGTTGTCAGTCCCCAAATTTTATTAGACTCCACAATATTTTAAGGTTAAACTCCATAATTCTTTAGGATTTATAATATCATAAACAATATTAAATCAAATCGATTTAAATTAAAATCTTCCTCTTGTTGTTGTCAGTCCCCAAATTTATTAGACTCCACAATATTTTAAGGTTAGACTCCATAATTCTTTAGGATTTATAATATCATAAACATTTATGAATACTATTTGGCTTACAAGTTCATCAAATAAAGGTGTATGAGGACTCTTTGCTTAAGGCCATTTTAAGTATGATATTTTTTAATTCTTCTTAATATATTTTAAGAGTGTGTAGGTTTTCACAATTAGTTATAGTTTTTTTTTTTTGTAAATAAAAGAGGAAAAAATATATTACCTTAAAAGCATTAAAACAATATAATGTTTTTTGATTGCCACTCGTTCCGCCACATTAGGGAAACCAAAACAAGTGGCTTACAGATACACTTGGAAACCATTACTGTAATTTCAGAGTTCAACGTGACAAATGTCATGTTTCATACATAAGACATGTTTGGTGTCATGCACCAGAGAATGTATCTACCATGGTTGTTGCCATACATCAGAAAATTTAACAAAACTGAAAAAAGAAGAAGCTGAAACTGGTTCCTGATATGCAAAAAGAGAGAGAAGCTAGAAAATTGGCAAACTTGGGCGTCCATCAGTGTTGTAGGTGAAGACGAACCTTTGTCCGTAGGTCGGGCAACAAGTTTTCTCCAACGCATCTGACAGGGAGTCGAACAGGAGGTCCATGTGTCGATTGAGAATGCTTTGATTATGAGTTTGGTCCTCCAGGCTTCGTCGCATATCAAAGATCAACTGAAGGTGGTCATCTGAAAAACGATGAGGATTGGGTAGAGGATGCTCAAATTTCCCATCCATGTCCACGTGAGGAGTTGTGTCCATATCAAAAGCCGTTGGTGGAATTTCTTCCATGTCCATCCTGGGGGTTGTGTTCTTGGCTATCCTCTCTGTCAGTGAGCTGGGGGGAATTTCTTCCTCCACCAAGTAGCTTCCTTGCTCCAGAGGTCGGGCCTGGGGCCTGGTGATGATGCAAGGCTCAGGTGGGGCTTCCAAATGATGCAACTCAAGAGGAGGAATTTCTTCATCCACGGAGAAACTTCCAGAATCATGCATAGTATCAAAGGGGGGTGGAGGCGAGTGTTGGGCATGAGGGGAGGGTGGAGGAGATTCGGTCCAATTTTGTCCCCTTTTGGGGGAGCTGGCAGTGGGAGGGGATGACTGTGAGGGGTCAGGGCGACTGCGTCGCACAATAAAGATGTAATACAGTGGCCCTCTTTTGGGTTTTCCACGCTCTTTGGGCATGGTGGAGGGATTGCAACAGAAATTGGGGCAAGGAGGCTAAAACCAGGCTAGAGGAACAACACTGGTGAAATGGAATCTGAGTAAGGTGACCAACAGAGGTAAGGAGGCTACAGGAGAGTGTCCACATCAAGAAGACGTGGAAAATAGCAAGAACCAGAGAGCCATATGAACATGGAGAATGACGGAATGCCCAAGGGATCTTACCTTCATAGAGGCCGACGAAATAACTGTGGGGGCCGCCATTAAAGCAGAAGTGACACCAACCCGAGGTCGAGTACCTGCTTCAGTACTCCAACTCTGGTTCGCATGAGGAGCCATTAACTTCCCAGTGGTGGAACAATGCACTGCCATAATTGTTGCGCAAGAGCCCGTCATTCAAATGGTTTGGAGGTTTGGATGACAAATGGGGGTAATAACTCCCCTGGATGCATGCACGCCAATGGTTTCTAGATGGCCATCTATCACCCCATCTGGGGACACAATTAGTCATAGTTATAGTAGTTAAACTTTCAAGAAAAAATTGTGTGGGAGTTTATGAAACGTTTGTTTCGAGTGGACACTCCACCCATCATCGTGGACAAATAAAGTTGTAATGATAGTGAAGAGAGTGTTGGTGCTCATGATTTATAGTAGGAAGGCGGTGGTCAAAATAATTAAAATTTTCAATGCGATGTTCGTTATAATTTAAGGTTGGGATGAAATAATAAATAATTAAAATGGAAATAATAAATAATTCTTTTTTGTGTGTGTAATGTTCCTTAGGAAAAATTGATAAATATAATTAAAAATAGCTATAGTTAATTAAAATGATTAATATAAATAATTAAAATTAGCTATAGAAAAAGAAATAAAAAAATCTGAAATGTTTGTGAATGAACGTTGAGTAAATTAAAGGAATAATAAATAATAAAATAATGATTAAAATGAGAAGAATAATAAATAATAAAGTAATTATTAAAATAAATTTAAAGTAAAAAATTAGGATATAAAGTATCGATGTCAAGGGAAAAAGTAGATTTAAATCACTGAACCGTGGGATACAAGTGCTACATGGTAGCGTAGTCCCTCCCGGGTTGAATTGGGAATAAATGCACATGGATGGGAAAAAGTAGCGGAGGCAGATGGAAACTGCAGCGGAGATGTGGCAAGCAGCATGAAGCACAGGTGGTATCCATGCAGTAAATGACACGTGGCCTCTAGAGTCCCATTTATTTTTTGAAATTATATAATCTATTTTGCTATGTTGAAAATTTATGTCTATTTTGTCTCTATATGTGGCAGGACAAAAAAAAATTATATTCAAATTAAATAAATACAATTTCTTGACATTCAACATAGTGGAAGATAAAAATTTATGAGGACATAAATATAAAAGGAGAAAAAAATCAGTTTAATTTGAAATATATCAAAAAATAATATTGTCTGGTACATATTCCTGGAAATTTAAATTCATTTGTCATATAGACTGGGATTGGGGCTCCCGCGGACCGTAAACATAGTGGAAGATAAAAATTTATGAGGACATAAATATAAAAGGAGATAAAAACAGTTTTATTTGAAATATATCAAAAAATAATATTGTCTGTTACATATTCCTGGAAAATTAAATGCGTTTTTCATATAGACTGGGATTGGAGCTCTTGCGGACCATAAGATAAATATTTACAAGAAATAGGACCGTGGAAAGAAGAAGTGGGCGACCGTAGAGTGTAATACCTGAAAAGAATAAATTGAAAGGTATCGGTCTTTGGCTAGACATTTCTATTTAAAAAAGTGGAATAACTGGGTTGATAAACAAAGCAGGATGTGATCACTTTAGACTTACAGTGATGGTACATATCACCCCTTTTGCTATTTTCTTGTTGATGCCTTTTTATTGATGTCATTGACGACTACTGGAATCGTGGCAACTGCTCGTTGCCTTTCGTCGACGACCTGCTTCAATTCCCTTTCGAGCCATTCTTCAATGTATCTTCTCATTAGGGCGACGTTGATCTCATTCAAGATTTTTATGTTGAAAAGTTCCTTTTCTAGTTCCCTGAACTCAATAGAAATATTATGCAGAGCCTGCTCAATTTCCTCATTCTGTACCAAATAGTCGACTAGCGAGTTGTCGACATCATCTTCAACATATTCAAGGATGCTGTAAAACTTTTCCAAAGACAACGCCTTAAAAATATCAACCTGTTTATCAAAGGCTTGCTTAGTTAAGGGAAAGGAGTTGACGATTAAGTTGGGGTCCTTGAAGTCGTTGGTCCTTCCGGCTAAGTCTATTCTGGTCAGCTTTGTGAATAATTTTTCTTTCTTTGATATGGCTTGTTCACATGACTGGACAATGAGATGCATGTTCTTCACTTTTTCTTTCCAGCATGCATTTAATTGAGTGATCCGGTTTTTGGATGGGAGATCTTGTTGTCTTCTTCTCATTTCTGTCACATTCTTGACAATGGTGCCAAAAGGAAGGACCGTTTCAAAATAGAAATGTTCTTCATCTTTTAAATCCGCCTGCAAATGTTCGAGCAAATTATGTGCCCTTGTTCCAAGGGAAGTCATGGTTTGTGATGTTTCCCACGCCTCAATAATCAGTTCCATTATTTTCTTGATATTATTCTCCACATATCCTCTACACGATGTGAGGAGGATGGATGATCCTTTTAACTTGGCTGCAGGGGTGGCAGACATGGCTATTGCCAAAGGATTGGCAAGCAATGGCATAGGAATCAAAGCTTCTTCCAATTCGTTGACCCGGTCCTTCAGTCTATCATTCTCAACCTCAATGCCTCCAATGGAATCATCAAGAGAATCTACAGTCACTATGTGAAGTCGACAGATTTGGAATGACCGCATTTTCGCAAGGTTAACCTCTGAACAATATTTTCCTTTCTTATTTTTTACATCGTTTTTTTCAATAATTAATTTTTTGGACTGGCTGTAAAAAACAACGCTCTGGAACACGAAGGATTCATCTTCCTAAAAAAATTTGGTATCAGCTATGTCCATTGGACAACTATGCTAGATCATGTCTCCGAGCTGATCAAGGTAGAGGAATACACTATCCAGATCAGGCTCAAGTTCCATGTTCTCACTCTCAATTTCAGTCTCTTCGACCTGTCCCACATTTTTTTTTCTCTTCTTGTCCACTGGAAGCTTATGAGAACTATCAATTTTAGGGTGAGGAGGGTCGTTATCTCCTCCTCCATTTGAAGAATTCTGAGTTGCTTTGTTGTTGTGGTGGGTCGTTGGAGTGATGCTCCGGGATGTCGTACTTTTGGGAGTGTTATACGTCGATTGAACACTCTTATCACTGGGGCCTTTTCCTTGTTGCTTGTACAATTCAGTGGTGCTTTGCAGTGTGTCTAGGTCATCGACATCAGAAGCAGGAGCATTGTCATCAGTGTCTCTGTTTTCGGTCAGGTGTTTTTTGAAAAAAGAATTGTCAAAGCCAAGTGTTTGTAAATGTTGTAAAAAAAATTATTAGGGTCGAACCCTCTTAGTCTTTCAACATATCTTAGGTTCAAGTTGCTGAAATGGGCTGCGAATTCATCAATTTAGTTGATGTTCCTCAACACGAAGTCCTCGACTTTCCAAGGCAAAGGAATGAATTGTTTTTTTCTCTTCTCTTGGAATATATGCAACCAGTAGTTGTATTGCCTTGCTACTTCTGTAACAAACATTTTGTCCATAATGTGACATAGAAGGAGAGAAGGTTTTTCCCTGGAGCCAAAAATCCCTATCATAGTGTAATTATCCATATGTTCAAGTGCCCCCTTCCTGTCCAAAAACCTGGTTTCCTGGTCAGATATGCAGGGAGCATCTTCTCCCAACAACAAAACTTTGAAAACAGAAACAAAGCCATTAAAAACCTCATAAAAATAGTGGGAGGCCTTGTGCTTTTACAAGGCTTGGTACCAGAATGTTACTGGGTCGAATTCCCAGTTTACCTTCTTGGACAGAGACAATTTTGGAAACTGGCAACAATATGTTATCGCAAAAACCAAGTAGGATGACATATAAAATTTCTTCTCCTTTTTGAAGCTTGACAATTGGGAACAAATTTCATGGGAAATTTGCTTGTCCCAATAAAAAATGGCTTGTTCCTTGACTGTGAAATACAAAATATAAAGAGCCATGCGGGAAATAGTTGTTGTGGACTCCTGTCCTGTTATTCTTGTAAACAACCAGGAAATTTCCCAAAATGGATTTCTAAATGAAATAACCTGCAAGCTTGTGATATCTTCAGGAACTTCCATCGGGTCTTTCAAGAACTCGAGCAAGAGGTCCAACCCGTTATTATGATTTCTTAGGAACTGCTTGGAATCTTCTCCTTTGAATGTCAATGTTGGCTCCGACAATCTTAACATCTGGCGGAAGACCTGAGGTGACAAAGAAACCGAAGAGCGGTCCCACAATGGAATAATTCTTTGGTCTTAAATATATTTATAGGCGCACCAAGAGACCAACTCCTTATAGTCAAAAACTTCAGGGACACAACTTGCATGAACAATGCCAGAGGTCCAAATTACTTCATTCTGGGTGGCAGGGGATGAGTAATAAGAATATGCCCTGGACCACTGGAAGTTCTGGTCCTCGCATGCGAAGATGTTCACTATATCTCCATAGAACTGCTGTCAAGCTGATTCCATGGGTTTATGAGAACGTTCGTTTGCTCCAGACGATGGTTGAAATGAACAGTTGGAGGTGAGAATATAACTCTCTGCATATGTTGGTTCGATTCTTATGAATGGGAAAGATCCTCGAGCCTTTCGCTCATTAATAACAATATCTATGGGTGGTTCATGATGAGTTGTTAGCAGTAAAGCTTACTTATTACATATTTAGAAGTGTGAAGGTGGCGGGTACGACGAAGAGAAATTAAGGATTGGAGGTTTCGTGAATGTGCCAACCCAATGACGTGCAAAAAAAAATTCATGATTTTGAAATCAACACTCGAAAGGGATAATATAAACCTCCACAAATCTTTGTTTAATGAGTATTAATTGTTGGTTGTGGAGCCTGATTATCTTCCTGATTTAGAGGTCTTTTGCTTTCAGCCGTGTTTATACCCCATGAAGTATTTACACCCCATAAGTATGTACACTCTTCCATGCGGGACCGTACATTATAAGGTCGCAGATCTAATGATAGAGATTATGTTAGGGTTTTTTTCCCTAGAAGGCAACCCTCTTTTATGAGGGAAATGTATTGCGGCTATGTATGTTGGCGAGTATTGTATTCTGAGAGAGGAGACTGTGAGAGAAAGAAGAGGAAGTTACATCGGGTTTTGATGTAGGTTGTATCCCTTCATTTTGCTGGATAATAATAAAGAAAGGACCTGGCAATTTCTCTGGTGGATGTAGCCCACACTGGGTGAACCACATAAATCTGTGTCTCTCTTGTATTGTGTGTCTTCTATGTTTTATTTCCACATTTGTTTTATTTTATTGCTCCGCGGTCCTGTTTTTCTAACAACTGATATCAGAACATAAGGTAACTCGTAGGAAAAGAGGGTTCCTGGTTCAAGTGGGAGCAATGTTGAAAGATGGAAAGTTTAGGGTCGAGAAATTTAACGGCCAAAACTACCAGTTATGGAAGATGCAGATGGAAGATTATTTATATCAGAAGGATCTATTCCTACCATTGAGCGGAGTAGCAAAGAAGCCGATGGTGATGAAGGATGAAGAATGGGAGATTCTTGATAGAAAGGCTCTAGGAACGATACGACTGAGCCTGGCAACGTCGGTGGCTTTCAATATCTCGAAAGAAAAGACAACGAAGATGTCGGAAGGTGGGTCTGTTGCAGATCATTTAAATGAATTTAATACGGTTACCAATCAACTAAGTTCTGTAAAAGTGGACTTTGATGATGAGGTTAGGGATCTTCTAATCTTGTGCTCATTGCCAGAAAGCTGGAATGGCTTGGTCATGGCTGTAAGTAACTCT
>ML781549.1:1442099-1455794 GCA_009831015.1 Picea engelmannii | reverse complement strand
TCAGAGTGCCATTCACCTTGCAAAGAACTCAGCCTTCCATTCGAAGACTAAGCATATACATTTGAGGTACCACTTCATACGATCCGCCTTGGAAGATGGACAATTGAAGTTGGAAAAGATACACACTAGCCAAAATCCTGCAGACATGTTAACAAAGGGAGTAACCAGGGAGAAACTAAGTTCTTGCTCAGTTTCAATTGGTCTTCAAGAATTAAGATAAAGATGAGAAATTTTCCAGGTCCAAGAAGGTTCAGAGTCCAACATATATAGCAGCGGTGGAGTTGTTGAGATCAGTCTCCAAGTGGGAGATTGTTGGTTGTGGAGCCTGATTATCTTCTTGATTTAGAGGTCTTTTTCTTTCAGCCGTGTTTATACCCCATGAAGTATTTACACCCCATAAGTATGTACACTCTTCCACGCATGGGAGTGCAGAGGGGGGGTACCCACTTTGCGGGGTCTGGGGGGGCTATCCCCCCGGTTGGGGGGTCTGGGGGAAAGAGGGCCCCCAGCGGGGGTTCGGGGGCGAAGCCCCCTAAACAAAAATCGCCTTGTAAAAGTATATTGTAATTTCATTGTAAATCTGGACTGTTCATTATAAGGTCGCAGATCTAACAATAGAGATTATGTTAGGGTTTTTTTCCCTAGAAGGCAACCTTCTTTTATGAGGGAAATGTATTGCGGCTATGTATGTTGGCGAGTATTGTATTCTGAGAGAGGAGACTGTGAGAGAAAGAAGAGGAAGTTACAATGGGTTTTGCTATAGGTTGTATCCCTTCATTTTGTTGGATAATAATAAAGAAAGGACCTGGCAATTTCTCTGGTGGACGTAGCCCACACTTGGTGAACCACATAAATATGTGTCTTTCTTGTATTGTGTATCTTCTGTGTTTTATTTCCGCATTTGTTTTATTTTATTGCTCTGTGATCATGTTTTTCTAACATTAATAGGATATCTCCTCGGGCCTTTCACTCATCAATGACAATCTATACGGTTCCCGTACGATGAGATGTTAGAATTAAAGCTCAGTAATTGCAATTAAACATTTTAGAATTAATGTTTATATATATATATAAACATTTTTTCATTATAGACAAGTGCAAAGGTGATAGAGACAAGGAAGAGCAAGGAAGGAATGGAAAGGTCTGAAAAGCGGTCGAACATGATTCAAAATAGGGTTACGGGGGATACTCGTGAGAGGTGAGTGTCCAACGGTCAAATTTTATGTATCAGAATTTTTGACTGCAAAACGTATAAAATAGAAGAGAGCATGATGGGGTAGTTCAATGGTTGGTTTGCATATTTGCGGAATTCCAAGAAAGTGGCTATGTATGTAATAGGGAAACGGTTGGTCAGGCTCATTTTCAGAATTGAGGATTGAATATTTTGTGAACGGGCCAAACTGACGACGTGCAAATGACATTCCCTGATGTTTGAAATTGACACTCAGAAGGGATAATATAACCATCCAAAAATTTTAGTTTTATGCGTATTAATGGGAGATCTCCTCAAATCCTAGTTTAGCATTAACGCTTATTAATTGCATACCTAGAAATAAGATCTTATATATACTTGCTAATTGCTAATTGCAAAGGGTGTGTGCACATGAAACAACAATAAGGAATTGGATATTTCTTGAACCCGCCAACCAGACGATCTGCGAAAGAAATTCGAAGAAATGGCGAAGAATGGAAAGTGGACGGACGAGCTTCAAAATGGGGTGACAATAGTTCCATAGGAGACGTGAGGACCTAACGGTCAAATTGTATGTCTCGAAAGTTTTCAGTGCAAAATGTGTACCACGAAAGAGGGAATGATAGGTAGATTGTAATACGGAAGATAGTATGATGCGAGTCTGGTTGTTTGTATATCGTAGAAGTCAGGGTACTATTTGTAGGTCACTGAACAATAGAAGTGCAATATAGAGCCCACCTACCTGAGAATCCACGGTCGAAGAAGTGGCTGGGTATGGACTGGGGAAGCGATCAGTCAGAGTCACAATATAAAAGAATGAGTGAAAATTTAAACTTGCGAGCCCACCAACCCACACAACTAGACATTTTCGTAAAAATGACTAAGTGATGAGAAAGATAAAGTACAGGGAAAAGAGAAACGTGAATTTGGTTAAGTATAAAAGACAGAAAAGAAGGGTTAATATATTCACATCTGTAATAGATATCACATTTCCTGGAAAGATCTTTTCTACATGTTTCTGGAGAAGTTATATACTTATTGCATATACTTGGAAAGAAGTGTGAAGGTGGCGGGCACAGAAAACAATGACTAGGAATTGGAAATCGTCTGAACCCGCCAACCCGATGATCCGCGAAAGAGATTGCAGGAAATGGCCATAGAAAGCAGTTGGACGGGTTTCAAAATAGGCTGACAAGGGTTCCTGAGGAGACGTGAGGCCCCGACGATCAAATTTTTTTGATCGGAACTTTTGAGTGCATAATGCGTAACATGGGAGAGGGGCTGATGTAGGAGTTTGGAAGTCAATTTGTATATCACAGAAGCTGGGGGGTTGTTTTCAGGTCAAGGAACACTGGAACTGTACTCCACCTATCCGGGAATCCGCAAGAGAAAAAGTTGGGTAAGTATGGAATTGGAGGCGTGAAAGAGATTCCAAGAAATGGTGAAATATGGAAAACAGATGCAGGGGCTTTAAAACAGGGTGACAATAGTTCCCCAAGAGACGTGAGGACCCGAAGGTCAAATTGCAGGTCTCAGAACATTTGTGTGCAAACTGTGTATCATGGAAGAGGGTATGATGTGGGAGTGCGATAGTAAATTTGTATATCACGGAGGTCTGGGTGTTGTTTGTAGGTGACAGAACAATGTAAGTGCAATATAGAGCCTGCCTGCCTAGGAATATGTGATCTGAAAAGTGGCTAGGCATCGAATGGCTAGCGGTTGGTTGGAGTTGCGATATAAAAGCACGAGCGAAAATGTGAACCCTTGAGTCGGCCAACGCGTGCATTGAGACATTTTCAGAAAAACAACTAAGTAACGAGAAAGAGATAGTAGAGGGGAAAAAGAAACGATAATTTGGTTAAGTATAGAAGAGGGAAACGAAGGTCCAATATATTCAAATCTACAATAGATATTCCATTTCCTGGAAAGATATTTTCTGTATGTTTCTGGAGAAGTTGTATACATATTGCATATACTTGGAAAGAAATCCGAAGGTAGGGGCAACATGAAACAACAACTAGAAATTGGAAATTTCCTGAACCCGCGAACTCGACGATCCGCGAAAGAGATGTCAAGAAATGGTCAAGTGTGGAAAGAGGTCGGATAGGCTTCAAAATAGGGTGACAAGGGTTCCCGAGGAGATGCAAGGCCCTGACTGTCAAATTGTATATATCAGAACACTTCAGTGAAAAATATGTAACACGGAAGAGGGGATGATGTGGGAGTCCAGAAGTAAATATGCATATCGCAGAAGCCAGAGTGTTGTTTGGAGGTCACAGAACAATGGAAAGTGCAACTTAGACAAAGGGAAGCGCTCGATTGAAAGATGTGAATCCGCCAACCCGTGTAGCAAGACATTTTCGGAAAAAATGACTAAGTAACCAGAAAGAGAAACTACAGGGGATAAAAGAGTAGGAAAATAGAAAGGCGGAGGGCAATTTTCGTAAGCGGGAATTGGTTTCAAACAAGCCCCATTGTTGCAAAACCATCATTTTCTAGTAATCGTCAGCAAATTCTTTGTTGAATATTAGATTTTATTGAAACTTGTGGGAGTAAGTGTGTTATTGATACATTCTTCCATGACTGTAACATATTAACTTAAGTATTAAACTTCTTGCATGATGGGTTGTTAGCATTAAAGATTAATAATTGCATGTCTAGAAACAAGAATGACGATCTTGCTGCAACATTGTGATTTGGTCTTGCTATGTTCTATCTACATTACAAATAGAATTGAACGTTGGTTTGAAACTGTTTGAAATTCATTTTTGTTTCCATAAAAGCCTGATGGATCGACACAGTGCATTGTCATATAATTCTTAAATGCTCCATTTTAGAACAAATTACTTAAGAAAATACAATATCGAAGAACTACGAGACTACCGAACCATGCCAATGAGAAGAGGTGTTAAATCCAGAAAAGAAGCAACAACCAAGACTCCAGGGAAATTTTTTTAATAGTTAATCCATTAAAAAAAAGAATATCGAGCACTGTATATCTATCCTTAGAAATTGGACCGAGTTCTTTGGGCCAAAACATTGAACATATTTTCCACAAACATAGGCACAAGATCTGTAACATGCAGGAGCCATCGAGATGCTCTTCAACATGCATACAAAACTAATTACCATGTTTTTTTTTGGAAATCCTTGCAGTATTCTCCTCAATGGATCAATGTTCGGTGCCCCGATCTCAATATTTTGAGGAAGACCTGAGCTGACAAAGAAATAAGAGAGTGGGTCTGCAGTGGAATAAATCCTTGGTAAGATGTTAATTGTATATCCAGAGAACAGGACAGTGGTCCCGCAATTGAATAATTTTTTGTCTTGAAATATATCTCTGGGAGCATCATCAGATCATTTCCTTATAGTGAAAGACTTTTTCCTAGAACAAACTAATTTGGACCTCTGGAATTCCTACTTTTGAGCTGCAAAGTGGCTATTGCGTTCAACGTCGATTTCTTTTCTGAGACCCCTTCTTTTGGTCTTTTCAGGACCTCCATCGTCGAGCCGAGAAGTGCCACCCATTATGGTTGATTTCAATTTGGACGCAGGAGTGGGAATATTCTCTGCATTTCCATCATCCATTGTCGTATCATCGTCCATCATATCATCTTCTTCCGACTCGAAATCCATCGCATGAACCTCTGCGCGAGCCATCAATGAAGGCGGGCAGGTTGTCTGAGCAGGTAGGGTTGCCTTGGAATTCTTTGGCTTGAAATATATCTCTCAGTGCACCAAGGGACCATCTCTTATTTTGCTCTTGGGTGGAGGGAGATGAGTAGTAAGAATATGCCCTGGAATACTAGAACCTCTGGCCATCATGCCCGAAGGTGTTTACTCTATATGGACATAAATGTTGTGGAACTGCTGCCATAAGTTAATGAGAATTTACATTTGCTCTAGATGATGTTTGAAATGAAAATTGGGGAGGGATAATATAACCCTCCACAAATCTTGGTTTAATGTGTATCAATGGAAGATCTCCTTGAGCCTTTCGTTGATCAATGACAATCTCTAGGTTTCATGCGTAATGAGTTGTTACCATTAAATCTTACTAGTTTGCATATTTAGAAAAAAGTGTGAAGGTGGCGGTGACGGCGAAGAGCGACTAAGAATTAGAGATTTCATAAAGGCGCCAACCGGTCAACGCATGAAAGAGATTGCATCATGTTTGAAATGAAGGATAACACTCTTCTCCGCAAATCTTGGTTTAATTCATATTAGTGACAAATCTTCTCCGGCCTTCCAGACATTAATGACAATATTAAGGATTCCTTCATGATAAACTAATAGTATTAAATCTTAATAATTGAATATCTAGAAAGAAGTACGAAGGTAGTGGGGATGGCGAAGAGAGACTAAGCATTGTACATTTCATCCACCTGCCAACCCATGAAACATAATCCAATAAATGGCCAAGTATGGAAAGCGGTCGAGCGGGTTTCAAAAATAGGGTCACAAGATATACCCAAGAGACATGATGGGCCGATGGTCAAATTTTATGTCACAATGACATATTTCAACCATCAATTTGTATATCACAGAATTTTGGGTGTTGTTTGTACGTAGCGGAACAATGGAAGCGCAATGTTGAGGAAGCCTGGCCAGGTACCGATGATGGTAATAGTGGACAAGTATGCAATTGACAAGTGGTTGGTCAGAATAGTGATATAAAAACATTAGACATACTAGGAACATGAAATATTGACGGGCTTGAAAACATGGCCACAAGCTCTACTTAGGAGACGTGAGGGCCTGATGGTCAAATTGTATCTACCCCAACTGTTTAATGAAAAATACGTAGCACGGAACATGAGACAATGACAGATTTCGAGGGTCAATTTGTATATTGCGAAACTTCAGGTGTTGTATATAAAAGCATGAGACATTCGAAAAAAGGACAGATTCGGAAAAAAGACCAAGTAAACAAACAGAGAAAGCAACTGAGATAAAGGGGAATTTGTTTGCTAATTTGTGCAACACGGAAGTCCGGGTGTTGTTTGTAGGCGGTGGAACAATGGAAGCACAATGTTGAACCCGCCTATCCAGGAAACCGCCTATCCGGGAACCCGCGATCCAAAAAGTCTGTTCAATATGAAATGGGGAAGCAGTCGGTCAGGCTGGTGATATAAAAGTAATAGTGGAAATATGAAGACGTGAATCCGCCAACTCCCGCACCTAGACATTTTCTGAAAACTGAGTAAGTAACCATAAAGGGAAAGAAGAGGGAAAAAAGAAAGGGGATGGAAATTTTTGGAAGTGAGAATTGGCGTAAGAAATCCCCATTGATGGTCTTAACAGTAACTATGAAGTGAATTAAACATGTGAACAGGTTCTTCAATGAAGGAGTATATACAACAAGCCATGCTTATAGTTTCCAGGCTCTGTTTGTATAAGAGAAGCGTCGAAAAGATACAAGAAAATCAATTTTGGGATGTTTAAGTAAAGTTATTGTACTGTCAGCTTCACCGCAAGTATAACAATGACAAATTTGAATTTTAATGTCCTCTCATTAATATGATAGCTCCATTGGACTTCGCATAGTATATATTCTTTTATTTCAAATTATTCCAGGAGATTAATTTTGCTAAGTTCATCGATCAAGGAAAAGTGCTAAAAATGAGATAAAGGGGAATTTGTTTGCTAATTTGTAGATCGCAGAAGTCTGGGTGTTGTTTGCAGGTGATGAAACAATGGAAATGTAATGTTGAACCTGCCTATCCGGTAACCCACTTATCTGGGAACCCGCGATCCAAAAAGTTTGTTCAATATGAAATGGGGAAGCACTCGGTCGGGCTGGTGATATGAAAGTAAGTGGGAATCTGAAGACGTGAATCCGCCAACTCCCACACCTAGACATTTTCTGAAAAACGAGTAAGTAACCAGAAAGGGAAAGCAGAGGGAAAAAAGAAAGGGGATGAGAATTTTCAGAAGCGGGAATTGGTGTAAGAAAGCCCCATTGATGGTCTTAACAGTAACTATGAAGTGCATTAAACATGTGAATAGGTTCTTCAATCAAGGAATAGATACAACAAGCCATGCTTATAGTTTCCAGAATCTGTTTGTATAAGAGAAGCATTGAAAAGCTACAAGAAAATAAATTTTGGGATGTTTAAGTAAAGTTATTGTAATATCAGCTTCACCACAAGTATAACAACAATGAATTTGAATTTTAATGTCCTCTCATTGATATGATAGTTCTATTGGACTTCGCATAGTATATATTCTTTTATTTCAAATTATTCCAGGAGATTAATTTTTCTAAGTTCATCGATCAAGAAAAAGTGCTAAAAACAAGATAAAGGGGAATTTGTTTGCTAATTTGTAGATCACGGAAGTCCGGGTGTTGTTTGCAGGTGGCAGAACAATGGAAACACAATGTTGAACCCGCTTATCTGGGAACCCGTGATCCAAAAAGTTTGTTCAATATGAAATAGGGAAGTGGTCGGTTGGGCTAGTGATATAAAAGTAAGTGGAAATCAGAAGACATGAATCCGCCAACTCCTGCACCTAGACATTTTCTAAAAAACGAGTAAGTAACCAGAAAGGGAAAGCAGAGGGAAAAAAGAAAGGGGATGGCAATTTTCAGAAGCGGGAATTGGTGTAAGAAATCCCCATTGATGGTCTTAACAGTAACTATGAAATGCATTAAGCACGTGAACATGTTCTTCAATCAAGGAATATATACAGCGAGCCATGCTTATAGTTTCCAGGATCTACTTGTATAAGAGAAGCGTCGAAAAGCTACAAGAAAATCAATTTTGGGATGTCTAAGTAAAGTTATTGTACTTTCAGCTTCACCGCAAGTATAACAACGACGAATTTGAATTTCAATGTCCTCTCGTTGATATGATAGTTCCATTGGACTTCACATAGTATATATTCTTTTATTTCAAATTATTCCAGGAGATTAATTTTGCTAAGTTCATCGATCAAGGAAAAGTGCCAAAACGAGCCACAAACCACATTTGCGTCACAGAGCTTATATTAAAGGGAAAATCATGTCCTCTATAGTCTTTAAGATCATAGAAAAACTGCGAAGATCCTGAATGTATTATTAATTTTCCAAAACGAAGCATACAATCAAGAACCAAGTAAACAAAAAATGTATTGAAAGTTGAGGCAGAAGGCAACGCATGAACACAGAAGGCGTCAAGCAAGATCCCACAAGGTTCCATAGATTAGTACACATCAACCTTTGCATCAAACAATTTGATATATATAAAAAACACATCGTGGCTTTGGTTTTCTCTTACATCTGGTATATGTTCCCACAAGAAAATAACTGGGGCCATGGGATATGAACAAAAGTATGCCAAACACAAGACAACACAAAACCAACGGAGCTTCGCCACTGTACGCTAGCTATAACCAGACCTTAAAATGGGGAACAAGAAACTTGTCGATTACTATTTTACCATTAAGCAATATCACTATGGACATTTTATTCTGATAGTGCCATGGTCTATCACTACCAGTTTTAACAATGCTAAATTTCCAATATTATTGGAAATGCTTGATGGTTTTTCTCAAAGGAGCAAACTATTTTGATGGTTCAAAGGATGGGCCTGAGTTATTTACAATTGGATACTTTTTATGGGGTTTTCTCTCATGCTTCCCATTTCTGGACTGAACAATCTTATGTGCGTGTACATCACCAACAACTGCACCTGCATGTATGAATTCCAATGTCCGAACTCCCTAATCTCTATAACGAGATCTGAAAATCTCAATCTCATGTTTCAATCCATGATGAGTCCTTTTTTTTTCAATTAGGGCATCGATAAAATGCAGACACCATACCATAAATGTATAGTTGGAGATCGATTTTTTTTTATAGGGGCACCCAAAAAAAATGTAGAAATCCTACCATGGTTATATAGTTGGAAAGAAATTGTCCAATTTGGGCACGCAAAAACGTGCAGACTCCTCCATCAAAGCCACAACCAACCACCATTTTATTTTTTATTTTCACACCGCAACAAATATGCAAAATTCTTACTGGGAGATGCAAAAAAACATCAAAATAACATCGATTGCATTTGTAATTAGATTATCCTTGTTGTTTCAAGTGCACAAGAAGAGAAAAAATCTATGGAAAGAGAATTTTACAGCTATAGATGTTGTTAGCGTCGGAAGTCACTCCTGGATTGCTTGCAGGAGCAAAGCCCGAAACCCATCATTTTTATGTCACGATAGTTTTTTAATGGATGATCAGATGGGTAGAGGCTCAGGGGGATATCACTCTAACTCAGGGACTGGATCTGGCATGTAAGGAACAAAGGAGGTATTGATCTAACTTCAGCCAGTGGGTTGATTAAAAGATGAACAGGTAGAAGACTTGGTAAGAAGGGTGAACAATCTACTTTGGGCAACCGGCTTTCAGCAGTTTGTAGAAGAAAGACTCTGAATGCAAGATCCTCTTGATCCAGAGTCTCAAGAAACTGAAAGGGGACTTGACTGGATCCTCCAATTCCAAGTCACTCAGCGCCGGGGAAAATCACAAGGGCCGATTAGAAACAATGTAACTGCTACAGTGATCCAATCCAACATCATCCTATAATAGCTACAACTCGACTGGATCCTCCAATTACAAGCTGCTCTAACACAGTGTAAACAAAGGCGTGAAAGAAACTGGCATTCATAAGGCAAGAAGTCTCAAAAGTCCATACATAACCAGAATAACCGTGCTTCATTAAAACTTTACAACCGGGAGCTCTGCTCAACCATCGATGCTTACAAAATACAAAGACTGAGTCTATATACTCAGGAAAATTCACCTCACAGAGGCGTGCCCAGTCACCCAACGTTTGGTGTCCCTTCAGTCAAACTTGTACTGATATCTTTCTTTAAATGCCATCTTTACTACGCATGGCTCCTGCAAGGAGGGTAGCTGAGCCATTAAGTGCTCGACTAGCATGCACAGACTTCTCTATCGAGCTGAGGACTTCGGCATGGCTTTTTTGAGAAAATCGATACACAGGACCTCTGCGAGAAGGCGGCTCGCCAGACCCTCCATTCCCCTCACTTAATGAATGAAAGGAGGTTTCAACCACCCGCTCTTTCCTTCATTTACTCCAAGCAAGAAACAGTATTGAGATCGGACCCGATGGTGCATGGACATCATGAGGATCCCCTCTGTAATTGAACTCGATGCCACTGGCCTTCTGTACACAACCCCCTTCTTTCTCCAAGTGACCATGGGCTGTGACCATGGCGCTTTCGGCGTTTGCGAATGGGAAGGAGATAATCCTTGCATTTAGAAATCGCAATGAGTGAAACGCCGAGGCGGCTCAATTTGGTGCCACGCGTCCCTCCAAGATCTAGCAGTCTTGAACTCACCCACGTTGTTGTGGGCCCAAGTCCAGGACTATCCCGGTATCTCGTGCATTGGAACATAACGGAGCTACTTTTTGCGCCTTGGAGTCGCGATAGGCGAAATGCCGAGATGGCTCAGTTTGCCGCCAGGTGTCCCCTTTGGATGGACGGCTGAAAGTGTTTCGTGATGTCACGGGCCCCAGTTTCGGTGCTTTCAGTGCTGTCGGGGTTCGAGGTTTTGCGATGTTCAAAGACATAAAACTTTCACCCCACGAACTCCCGAATGCCGAAATGTCGATGTGGCCAGATCTTGCGCCACACGTCCTTAGGATGAATGGACGAGGGGGAATTCGCTATTTAAAAGGGGGCCGCCGTCATTTACAGGCTTGCTTGAAGTGACTTAGTTCTAGGACCATGGGCTCGGCTTCAAAGGCGCTTTCAACATTTCACCAATCGGCAATCTCAACTGCAATGAATGGGAGGCTCCTTGTCTCCCGAAACTCCAATCCCCGATACACCGACTGGAAGCCACCTGTCCCAATTGGATCGGATGACCCAGATTTGTCTTGAATTATTGGAGCTATCTCTTGCATTAACCCTGGGGAAACTTGGCGGCCCAGAAATCTCGACGACCGTTGATCAGCTTTATAGGTGGATCTCGGTGGCCGTCAGCAAAACTTCGCCCATTCGCTCGAATTGTAACTGAAAAGAGGTTCCTCCGTGCTGCGCTTGGGTGCTTCCCGGGCAATCCTGTAGATCTGTGTACCTTTGTGCCCCGATACGAAAATTGTTGCTAACATTAGGCTCCATGGGGGATAGAGTCGTCCCCGCGATGCTCTAAGGACTCATTTTGCAGTTCCAGTGCCTTGTTGTTGGACTATGGAGTCATCATTAAGCCGAAAAATAAAAATGAAAACGAACAAAGAAACAAAAAGGACAATATTTACAAACAAAAGAGCCATTAGAGACTCAAACAAGACATTTCTTCAGAAAATGCCCATTCACTGGGCTGCTGAAAACTTCTTCGCCTTCCAAACCTCACAACCTGTATGTGTTATTTAAGAAAGTCTCAGAGATTTTGAAAGGCCTGATCCACAGGGCTTCAAATTTGCCGTGTTTGCCCTTATCTTTCTTAGGAGCATCCCATTTCAGCACCAGGTCTCCTATCTGGAAATGCTCCTTCTTGGACTTCTTATCGAAAACCTGCTTGATCTTTTGCCGATGGTCCTGAATTCTGTCCACTGTCTGCTCCCTAGCCTGCTGGACCTCCACTAGCTGATGAATCCTTCTGATCATGTCATCAGGCTCCTCCTAATGGTCCTGGAAATTTTTTTCTACAGGAATGGCTAAATGAGAAGGGAAAATAGCCTTCGCTCCATAGACTAATTGGAAAGGAGAGACTCCGATAGATCTCTTTGTGGTCACTCGATCGACCCATAGAGAAAATTTTAATTTAGAATGCTAGGCCTTTTTGTTGTCCTCCAATAATCTTTTGATGATCCTTATGAGACTTTTATTGGAGGATTCTGCTAAACCATTTCCCTGGGGATAATATGGAGTGGAGTGAATCAGTTTGATTCCGAATTGCTCACAGAACTTGGCTAATGGCTCAGACCCGAAAGCGGCTACATTATCAGTGACAATCTTATTTGGGTAGCCGAACCTTGTGATGATGTCCTCCAAGAACCCAATGATTACTTTGTGCAAAGCACCCCTGGTAGGGATAGCTTCCATCCACTTGGTAAAGAAATCTGTAGCAGTCAGGATCCATCTATGCTGCCCACTGGAAGCGGGGTGAATTTCTCCAATGAAATTTAGGCCCCACTGCTAGAAAGGTCCTGAAACCACCACCGGATTTAACAGCAGAGACTTGAGCTGTTGCTTTCCTGCAAATTTTTGACATTTGATGCAGGCTCTCACCTTTTTGCAGACGTCAGTGAACATGGTAGGCCAGTAGTATCCAGCCCTGAGGATTTTGTGGGCTGTGGCTTTCCAGAAGTGGTGCCCTCCACAAAGGCCGCTGTGAAATTCAACCACGATCATTTCGGCCTCTTGTGGACTCATGCATTTTAAAAGCACCCCCAGGGGGTCTTTCCAATATAACACTTGATCGATCAGGTAGTATCTGACTACCTTGAGCTTCATAGCTCTTGCTTTGTTCCTTTGCAGGCCGTTTGGGGGCCGCAACTCTTGCAGAAAGTATATGACATCCTTATACCAAGGACATCGAGCTAATGGGGGCTCTCTTCGGGGGTCCATTTCAGGCAGCCGACTTTGTGGAATTCCTGAGCATTCGTTGACGAAAATTATTCCCAGAGCTTGGCAATTTTCTTCAGCCAACAACTTGGCTAAACCTTGACCTTTGATCAATTTGGTGGGCCTTATTTCCAGGTCGAATTCCAGAATTTTGGCTATCCATTTACTTCTTCTCCCATCTATGTCAAGCTGAATAAGAATGTCTTTAACAATAGCCGAGGGGACATATGCGATGATTTTTGACTGCAGGACATAGGTTCTAAAAGATTTGAGAGCTTTTACTAGAGCATAGGCTTGCTTCTCCATAGTGTCATACCTGACTTCGGCATCCCTCAATGCTTGGTTGAAATAAGCGATAGGCTGTTCTAGTCCAATGTCATTTGTCTGTAATAGAACAACAACCACTGTGTCAGGTGAGGCAAAGGAGAAAATAAGAAAATCCTTCGAGTAGTCGGGATTGATAAGCACAGGAGCTTCAGTCAGGGATTTCTTGATTTGCTCAAAGGAATGTCGTGATTCAGAAGTCCACCTTACTTCATTTTCTTTCTTCAACATGGTTGTTATAAGATTTACCTTCTCAGCAAAGTTAGGCACAAACCTCCTCAGAAAATTAATTTTACCGAGGAAAGATTGGACCTCCTTCTTGGACCTCAGGATCGATAAGGCTTGTATCGCCTCAACTCTGCTAGGGTCAATCCTGACTCCTTCCGCTGATACTATGTGGCCTAGTAACTTTCCCTCCTGCATGGCGAACAGATATTTCTTGGGGTTTAACGAAATGCATGTAATGATCTCAAGCCATTATGCAAGGATCATCACTGTTTTGGTGTCTTTTTAAAACTTTTTCTGAGTGAGGTATTTCGTCAAACACTTTGCTGATCTACCTTTTAGATGTGTTTATATGTGTGTATGCAGCAAATAACAGA
>ML781549.1:1423945-1442049 GCA_009831015.1 Picea engelmannii | reverse complement strand
AGCCAAAACATCTCAATTCTTCTTTATTCATAAAATAGAGAAACCTGCTACAATGAAGATGCCGATCTGGAATGCTCAACAGATGGCCAAGAAGATAGACAATAGATAAGAGATGCTACAAAATGCTCCCACTAATACAAAAGGTGCCTCCAAAGTTTGAATGAGAAATGAAGATAAATACAAGCAGATCTGAATGCCAAACTCTCCAGCTGAAGAATGCCACACTCCAATAGAAGGCTGAAACCCTCAATAACTCGGCCTTGCTGCCAAAAGTGTCCAATCACCCTAATAAATATGCCAACTGATAGATTGGGTGATGGTAAGAACAACCCAGGTGACCGAATCTCCAAGATCCCTCTCAATCTCTGTAGATCTGAAATCCCCCACTAAATGGTGCACCCCACTGGATGACTGAAACCCTAGATAATCTGGCCATGCTGCCAAAAGTGTCCAATCACCCTGATAAATATGCCAACTGATAGATCGAGTGATGGTAAGAACAACCCAGGTGACCGAATCTCTAAGATCCCTCTCAATCTCTGTAGATCTGAAATCCCCCACTGAATGGTGTGCCCCACTGGATGACTAAAACCCTAGATAATTCAACCCTGCTAAAGGAGGCCTCCAAATGCTCTGAAACTCTCCATAAATATAGATCGAGACACTACAAGTCACTAGGTAAAGTCTCAGGGTCAGATCTGAAGTGTAACTCCTCCAAACGGACTAGATCTGGATCTCAAAAACACCCTCCTTCTCTTCAATTCGCCCCACTGCTCAAGAAATAATCTGAGCCATAAAACTTTCTCAGAAAGCACTAGATCTGATGTCCAAGGCCCTGCAATGAAAACCCAAGTGATAGAATCCTCAACGGCCCTGCTAATCTCCTACAACGAATCTCTCTCCAAGATGGTGTGCCCCTCTTGCTGGAATCCCTCAACTGGTGCACCCTCTCTCTATCTTCACATGAAACTAATGTAGAACCCTCCTGCAACTGAGTAGATCTGGAACTAGAATGGTGTGGGAGAGTATTGCATCTCCGAGACCAAGCTTGGGACAAGATAGGTGGAATCTTTCACCACCGAATCGTCCTCTAGGGTTTGTTATGTCAAAACCCTCAAAACCCCCAATATTGGGCTCACTAGCTAGAAGCCAGAAATCAAAATAAGATCATACATGAATAATGAGAAGAGGCCCTTGCCTTTCCTTTATACTTTTGGCTCACCTTGTCCCTCCAAAGTGACTTTTGTTTTATTAATATTTAATTAATTAATTAAATCAATTTAATTAATTAATTAGCCTTTTTACCTCTAAAAATCTCCTTATCTCTCCTTGTGGCTTCCCTGGCCACTGAAAGTCACTTCTAGCCATCCCATCCTGTAGTGTTGCTCCTCCCGATTCCAATGAGCTACTACACTGAGAGGTTCCTCCAAGTAATGTACCCAAAATGACCTCTTCAGTGATTTTAATTAACTTATAGCTCAAAATAGTCAAAATCATGGAAATCGTCGGAATGGAATGAAACCAAAGCCAACCGGTGTGGAATGGCTCATAATGATGGAATATGATGATCAATGACAACTGGACCCCACAATGCCTCTCAAATACCCCTGTACTCGCTATAACATCCATCTGGCTACTATGGTCATCATAAGTCTTTGCACTGTGATGATGTCCCAAAGTGGGGACATTACATGCCAAAATTCCTGCATTTCAGGAAAACTTTCCTGAGATGTCGACAGTGTTCTTTATCAGACTTTGAAAACACTGTGATGTCATCCAGATAGATGACCAAAAATTTGTCCTTTTCCCCGACGAAATCTATGTCCATGGCACGTTGAAACGTTGCCCCTGCATTCATTAACCCAAACAACATCTTGGCGTACATGAATGTCCCCCATGGAGTGGTAAATGTCGTCTTTTCCCTGTCCTCAGGTAGAACAGAGACTTGATTGTAGCCAGAGAAACCATCAATCATGGACATCCTGGAAGCTCCTGTTACCCTCTGCAGTATATGTTCCGTCTTCGGCAAGGGGTAGTTGTCATTTCGTGAGCTCCTGTTCAGGTTTCTGAATTCTACACATAGTCGGATCTCTCCATTCGTTTTCCTTACTGGCACCAGGTTGGCCACCCACTCTGAGTATCTCAGCGGTACAATGATCTGAGCTTGAAGCAACTTCTTCACTTCCCTCTCCATGATAGGCAGCAGCATAGGATTGATCTGTCTCAGCTTCTGCCTAAATGGTTGTGCCTCTTCTTTTAGTGGGATTTTATGCTCGATGACAGAGGTGTCATAGGTTTTGAGGTCTTCGTAGGTCCAGGCAAACACATAAGCAAACTCCCTCAAAAGTCCAATGTATTCGGACCTCTGCTCCTTCGTCAGACTTCTTGACAATTAGACAAACTTGGGCTCACTCTCGGTCCCAATGTTGCACTGAATAGTACTAGTGTCATCCTCCGAGGTCTCTCCTTTTAATGACACATCATTTCTATCAAAAATCCTTTCCAAAGGAACCAGTCCCCTTGGAATATGATTACTGGGTAGCTGCACAATGTTACACTCTGCAATCTGATTCAGAAAATTACCCCCATCAAGCTTTTCCTCAGAGACAGAGTCTTGGTCGATATGCATCTCTGAAAATTCTTCGACAGTCTCCAAGAACTTCTTGATCTCAAGATCATCCTCGAATACCTTCCAATGTTTGACGTTGTCAGGTATGGAGGGCCTGTATTTGACTTCCACATCATATCTGAATTTAGGCGGCAAGGGTACTTTGAAATTACTTGTTGATGTAGCCAAGGAATCTGCCATTGTGTTCTCCTCTCTTGGGATGAAAGAAATGTTAAATGCTGAGAAGAAACTGTCAACTAGGTCCCATACCTCATTTTTGTAACTCATGAGTCGAGGATGCTTAGCCTGATAGGCGTTTCTGACCTGTTGGACCACCAACTCTGCATCACCGAACACTGTTATCTCCTGAATTCCCATTTCCCTTGCGGCTCTCAAACCCAGGACGAGAGCTTCATACTCTGCCACATTGTTGGTAGCTTCGAATTCCAACTTGTACGACAGAGATATGGTTTCCCAAGCAGGTGATACAAAAAACACCCCAGCACCCGCACCTTCCCTGGAAGAGGCTCCATCAAAGAACATTTTCCAGACAGGTGTGGTGGAGGGAGGAATCTTAGGGGACATGGTGGGCTGCTTTTTGAGTTTGAGAGGAGGCTCAGGGGCATGGGTGAGTTGTAGTAAACTGGAGCCTAACTCAGTGTCCAAGGCAAATATGGGATGATTGGTAGGGTTGGCTTCATCGCTGATTATATAGGCCAGTTGGGCTTCTCTGTATAGTCTTCTATGCTCTCCTCCGAACACTGGGATAGTAGCATATGTGAGGTCCATATGCAAGTTTCCCCCCAGTCATTTTATCCAAGATCTTGATAACAACATACCAAACTTGGGGGGGACATTGACCACTACAATATCCATGACCACACTTTTCATGGGCAACTGAAACAAGGTCACGACCAGGTCTTTGATAACTCCTAGACACTGAAATTTTCTGGAGTAAAAGGAATAGATCTCATGGTAAGCTCGGGTGACTTCTAGTCCTAACTCTTCCATGATAGTTTTGGGCATAAGGTTGTGAGAAGCCCCTGAATCCATCAAGCAGTTGTGCAGTACCTTGTCATGTATGTTCAAGGAAGTGTATAAAGGAGGGGATGAGTCATTTCTATCTTCTACCATAGGACCTAGAATAACTGCAGGCTTTTCATCTTGTAAATTGATGGAGTCTGTGGGAAGGCATGAGAACTTAGACTGTAAAATCTCAGAGAAGTGCTTCTTGAACCCTTCATGTTTAATCAATTTTGTCAGGGGCACAGGGATTTTGATTTTTTGAATTTCATGCTCGGAATTAAAAGAAGATGAGAGCTTTGGGATTTCTCTTATTTCGGGAACATGACTCTGGATAATGGGAGAGAGGGGTTGGGTCTTCTTACCTATGTGATTGTCTGTTGCTTCATTAGCAGGCTTCTCTTTTCTAGTGAGTTTCTCAGGGGCATCAGGTGCTACGGCCTTCTTCTGGGACCTCAGGTCATACCTGCCTTGGTGGCTACTAGTCTTGTTTTCCTTGCTCAACTCATTTAGCTAACTGTCCATGAGAGACTCATCCTATGCTGATTGAGTGAGATGAGGAAAAGGAGGCGTGTCTCCGAAGCAATGGATTTCAGGATCAAGTTCCTCTACTCTCTCTTGTTCCTCCTCGACTACGAAATTGTTTTGGAAAGGGGCCTGAATTTTCTGGTCGTCTCTGTCTCTTCCCCTTTCTCTCTGCATAGTCGGGGGAGTTATATTGTTTGGCCTCCTGAAACCTCCTTTGTTTTCGGCGTTCTGAGGGCCCTTGTACACTTTCCTCCCCTCTACTTTCATTCTCTCCATCTCTGCAGATAGAGACTTCACCATCTTGGTCAGTTCATCCACTTGAGGGTGGGGCACCGATGATCCAGAAGTTGAGGCTTCCGATCTTCCCTTTCTTCTGTCTGCATCGGCCTTGTTTCTCAGTCTGTCAACTGCTAACACATTGGATTCCACCTCTATGGCCTCATCTTGCATTTGAGCCAAGGAAGCGGCTCTTCTTTCTCTCAGTAACAGACATAAATCGGGGTCAAATGCACTAGCAAAAGAAATCTTGGCTGAGGCTTCTGAAGGCTTTATTTCGGCGGGGATCTTGTTTTACATCTTATTGAATCTTTTGGAGAAGTCGGAGGCAGACTCTCCCTCCATCTTCTTCAAAGATCCAAACTCTATCATGTAATACATGAAATCTTTCCTATCTCCCCACTGCCTAAGGAAAGCGTTGTCTAGAGCTTCAATCCCAACAATAGATCCTGGAGCCAATCCTCTAAACCATTTCCTCACCTTGCCATCCAGGCTCTGGATGAAGACTCTCATCTAGACATCTTCATTTTCAATATTGAGGTTGTCTGCGTAACTGTAGAAAGCAGCCAGGTGCTCTTCTGCAGTTACGTCCCCTTCCCCGGTGAACTTGGGCATATATTTCAAGTAATCTCCAGCAGGGAGAGGATTCATAAGATGGGGTAGAACTAAGGGAGCATATCTGGAAGCGACTATGGATTCCATTCTATTCAGAAGGGGATTAGCACCAACCATAGGAATATAAGGTGGAGGAGAGCTGGGAGGAGAAGGAGTTCACGAAGGGGCTATTGGGAATGAGTCCCTAAGTGGAGTGGGAAACAAGAGGGGATTTAAGGAGAAGGCTAACGAGCTCAAGTAAGCAAATGCTTCTCTTTGCACAAGAGTAGTAAAGATAGGAGTGGGGAAATATTCTGTGGTCCTGGGTCTACGCCAAGGTACAGTTTCAGGGGAGAGGGGAGTGACAAGGTCTCGTCCCTCCGGTCCCAGACTAGGAGAGGAAAACTCAACAGGAACACTCCCAAAATTTAGGAAACGGGAAACCTCTGAAGAAGGTCTATTAAGAAACTGAGGAGGAGAGAATGGAGTTCCTACAGAAGGAGATGGCAGATTACCTGGTCCGGCGATGGAAGCTTCTTCTACAAAGTTCTTTCCTCTTCTGAGAACCACCTCCAGATTAGTTTCAGGTGTAGCTAGAGGCAGCTGTGGATGAGACCGTGTGTGTCTACCTCTGAAAGCCACAATTAATAGAGCAGGTTCTCCCCCAGTGGAGTCGTCACAATGGAGTCGCCAGGTGCACAACAACAATCTTGATAATTCTGATATCTGATGCACCTTCAGAATCAACTGATCATTGTCATTCAATCCCAGGGAAAATATTCAACTTCGTCCCCGGCAACGGCACCAGAAATGTTAGCGTCGGAAGTCACTCCTGGATTGCTTGCAGGAGCAGAGCCCGACACCCATCAGTTTTATGTCACGATAGTTTTTTAATGGATGATCAGATGGGTAGAGGCTCGGGGGGATATCACTCTAACTCAGTGACTGGATCTGGCATGTAAGGAACAAAGGAGGTCTTGATCTAACTTCAGCCAGTGGGTTGATTAAAAGATGAACAGGTAGAAGACTTGGTAAGAAGGGTGAACAATCTACTTTGGGCAACCGGCTTTCAGCAGTTTGTAGAAGAAAGACTCTAAATGCAAGATCCTCTTGATCCAGAGTCTCAAGAAACTGAAAGGGGACTTGACTGGATCCTCCAATTCCAAGTCTCTCAGCGTCGGGGAAAATCACAAGGACCGATTAGAAACAACGTAACTGCTACAGTGATCCAATCCAACATCATCCTATAATAGCTACAACTCGACTGGATCCTCCAATTTCGAGCTGCTCTGACACAGTGTAAACAAAGGCGTGAAAGAAATTGGCATTCATAAGGCAAGAAGTCTCAAAAGTCCATACATAACCAGAATAACCGTGCTTCGTTAAAACTTTACAACCGGGAGCTCTGCTCAACCATCAATGCTTAAAAAATACAAAGACTGAGTCTATATACTCAGGAAAATTCACCTCACAGAGGCGTGCCCAGTCACCCAACGTTTGGTGTCCCTTTAGTCAAACTTGTACTGATATCTTTCTTTAAATGCCATCTTTACTACGCATGTCTCCTGCAAGGAGGGTAGTTGAGCCATTAAGTGCTCGGCTAGCGTGCGCAGACTTCTCTGTCGAGCTGAGGACTTCGGCATGGCTTTTTTGAGAAAATCGATACACAGGACCTCTGCGAGCAGGCGGCTTGCCAGACCCTCCTCCATTCCCCTCACTTAATGAATGAAAGGAGGTTTCAACCACCCGCTCTTGCCTTCATTTACTCCAAGCAAGAAACAATATTGAGATCGGACCCGATGGCACATGGACATCATGAGGATCCCCTCTGTAACTAAACTTGACGTCATTGGCCTTCTGTACATAACCTCCTTCTTTCTCCAAGTGACCACGGGCTGTGACCACGACGCTTTCGGTGTTCCCGAATGGGAAGGAGCTAATCCCTGCATTTAGAAATCGCGATGAGCGAAATGCCGAGGCGGCTCAATTTGGTGCCATGCATCCCTCTGAGATCTGGCAGTCTTGAACTCACCCGACGCTGCTGTGGGCCTGGGTCCAGGACTATCTTAGCATCTCGTGCATTGGAACATAACGGAGCTGCTTTTTGCGCCTTGGAGTCGCGATAGGCGAAACACCGAGATGGCTCAGTTTGCCGCCAGGTGTCCCCTTTGGATGGATGGATGAAAGTGCTTCGTGATGTCGCGGCCCCAGTTTCGGCGCTTTCAGCACTATCAGGGTTCAGGGTTTCGCGATGTTCAAAGACATAAAACTTTCACCCCACGAACTCCTGAATACCGAAATGCCAACGCGGCCAGATCTTGCGCCACGCGTCCTTAAGATGAATGGACGAGGGGGCATTCGATATTTAAAAGGGGGCCACCCTCATTTATAGGCTCGCTTGAAGTGACTTAGTGCTAGGACCATGGGCTTGGCTTCAAAGGCGCTTTCAACATTTCACCAATCGACGATCTCAACTGCAACGAATGGGAGGCTCCTTGTCTCCTGAAACTCCGATCCCCGATACACTGACTGGAAGCCACCTGTCCCCATTGGATTGGACGACCCAGATTTGTCTTGAATTATTGGAGCTATCTCTTGCATTAACCCTGGGGCAACTTGGCAGCCCCGAAATCCCGACGATCGTTGATCAGCTTTATAGGTGGATCTCGGTGGCCGTCAGCAAAACTTCGCCCATTCGCTTGAATTGTAACTGAAAAGAGGTTCCTCCGTGCTGCGCTTGGGTGCTTCCCGGGCAATCCTACAGTTCTGTGTACCTTTGTGCCCCGACACCAAAATTGTTGCTAACAGATGTAAACTCCGAAGAACTCGAGTCCAATGAACATTCATCTCAATGTTGAAGAAAAATTACATAAACACATGAGATATTTTCGCTTCCTTCCAAAGCTTGGTATGATTTTATTTTTTGTTCAACTGATATGCAAGATTGTGTTGTCCTCATTTAAGGTAGATTTGCTATGTATCTAAAAGTCGCACAACATGTAGACATTATTTTCCTTTTTCTGTAGGTATGCTTCATATGAAAAATCTTCTAACCCAGGAATCACATCTTGTAATAGAGGTTGTCTAATTGTACAATACACGGTTGTGTTGCCCACGGTTCAGATGGCAGCATTGAGACAATGTCTATATATGTATGGATTTTTTTTACTGCATCGCAGGCAATCAATCGTATCATCGCTTATGAAAGCGGAATAAAAAGAATGAGAGTTGCATTTCACACATACAGGTTCAAAGGGGGTCGAGTACACATTTGTTGCAACCAAAACACCTTCAACCTAGAAACGTGAGCATAGCAGTTAATATATTGAACANTTGTGAAGGCTATTTGTATGAGAAAAGCGAGGATGAATCTGTAGATGTATATGCAGAACAATTGTAGAGATAGTTAGTTTCTTGAGATCCTGTACTATGTCTACTCACAATTCTGTTACAAATGTTGCTTGGGTTGTGCGAAAGATCCTTTCTTTAACATCTCTTTTCTTTGTTATATTTTTAAAGAGCGTAAGTGGAAATTTCCCTTTATGCAATTGTTGTTCCATTGACGAAAACAAATTTGAATAGGTATCGAACAATTGCAGCTGCAACATGTAATAGTGCAATAATTGTGTAACTTAACCGAGATACATGGACATGTGAAAGTAAAAGACAAAACTGGAAATGGAGAACGGTACCATTGCCTTGTCGTTGTCTAAGTCTCCATATTTTATATGGAGAATGTGTTGCGAGCCACGTTTTCTCGTGAGTGTGACAGGTGCACAAATAGTTTCGATTGGGTAAATGTCGTTGCTCTGTGCAAGTTGTATGATAGTTACATCTGGGACGAAACACTATTCTAAACAAATAGCAGTATTTTTTTCCACAATACTTGTTTCATTGAGCGATATAATCCGATCACAATCACCACAGTCATATACTGTTTTGGGAAATATATTAAAATTTGTAATGGATATCCCATTACTTGGCAATATATTTTTTGCATGTTTCTGGATAAGTTTTGAAGGAATAGTCAGTGTGACTATCATCAAGGCCTCCTTGTCTATGATGTCAGCACACATAATGTATCTAGTTTTGTTTGCCTTGTCTAAGTAGGTGCTATAAACAACCATTATGTCCCCGATGAACACTTGTCTAGTTCGGCGGTTGTTCAAGCCCCCTATTGATAGTATTTTGGGTGTTACAAGTTTAGACCTGGTGACAATTTTTGAACAGGAAAAGTAATGTGAATGGTAGCGTGCATTATTTTTTTGTTTTCTTTTTTTCCTGGTATAAATGTACAACTAGATGCATATCTTCGATGAACTATGGAGCCAGAGTTTTGCAACCAGACCTCTTAGTCTACGGAACCTGCGCTATGTTCAACGTCTCGCTTGCACTCGTTGATACTTCTTGTGAACTACAAAGTATGTGTTGCAGATGACATCAACATATTCACAATTCCATAGATGAATAAATAGTTGAGGATATTTTTTTGGTAAACATATGAGGAACAAAATGTATGCATCTTTACCTTTGGCCTTGTCGGTCTTCTGATGTTTAGGATGATTGACTGCTCATTGCCATGTCACTAGTCCAACGTTTTCTGATGCAAGCATGTGTAGATGAACATCAAAAGGAATAAACAAGCATATGCATTGTATATTGTACATAATTGTTCTTAATGTCACATGCAAGGTCGAAGAAGATGGAATACGAAATAGGGTATCAAGGGATACTCAAGAAACATGAGGACCCGAGCGTCAAATTGTATGCCTCATATTTTTTTATTGAAAAAATGTGTAACAGTAAATAGGGCGTGATGGCGGGGTACGACGACCAATATGTATATCGTGGAACCTCTGAAGCCAAAGGTGCAATCTTGAACCTGCCATCACGGGACCCACAATCGACAAAGTGGGTAAGTATGGAATAAGGTAGAAGAATGACCATAAATGTGAACCTGTGAGTCCGCCAACCTGCACAGCAAGGCATTTTCGGAAAGACGACTAAGCAGAGCAATCAGAAAGCAAAAGGGATAATAGAAAATTGAAAAATTAGAAATGGGGAGGGCACAAAGGCCCATTGTTGCCAAATAATCATTTTCTAGTTCAATATTATATGCCCCCACCCGTTTTGTATGTTTAATTTACTATCACAGTTGGTATACCTTTTCGAAGATTGTACCATAGACCCCTCTGCTATCGCATATAAGAATTCATCTTCCTTTCGAACCAATCTGTTTCTTTCAAGGTAGCAACACCGAACATACAATGGACATGAAGGCAAGTTAGTATGCAAAAAGACATGTGAAAGAAAGAAATAAAGTTCTATTTATTTCAATGTAGCATCAAAGAGAATACGATTCACATGGGAATAAGTAGAAAGATACGTAGTATATACATACAGTAAAAAAGGTGCAAAGCAGTAGAACAAGTAGAATAAATACACAGACAATAAATGAAATACTAAACACTGGAATATGAAATAAGAGTACAGGTATGCACCTCTGTAACTCCTCCTCTACATTCGCGCCAAAGAGTCAATCGTCCTCTCCAGCCGCTCTATTTGTTTAAATGTAGCAATGCAGGAAAAATACAATGGACATGAAGGAAGTTAGTATGTAGGAAAACATGTAATGAAGATACATTATTATGTAGGATGGTACACAATATCTACATACAATAAACTAGGTGAACACATATACAGACAATAAATGAAATACAAAACAACGGAATATGAAATAATAGTACAAGCATGTACCTTTGTATCTCCTCTTCCACCACTGCAGTTAAGACTCCTTCGTTTTCTCCAGCTATTCTGTTTGTTTGAATGTGGGAATGCACAAAATACAATGAACATGAATGGAGGCTGGTATGCAGTGGAGAACAAGTAATATGTACATACAGTAAATGAGAATCAATGAATAGAATAAAATATAGTTAAAAACATGAACCTTTGCTTTTCTCCATCCATGGTTGTAAATATATAAAGTTTTTCCCTTCCCAAAATATATTACAAGCCACAAAATATTAATAAATTGCATCTCCATAGCTAAATGATTTTGGTTTTCTGTGGAAAAGTATCCAGATATGCTTCCAGATATGGAAATATAATTTTGCAGTATCTTTGGTGTACATATCATATCTCAAGTATAGGACAAATTGGATCGTGGTCACTCCAGTCTGTGTAGAGGATAAAGAAGTTGTATTGTGATATGGGCACATTTCACCATGTATGGTTAATAAATGTGTTTTTCACATGTTTTATTTTAACAAAAAGACAACAGATATTGCAATTGAAAATGTAGTTGTCCAATTATTTCTTATGCCACTGCTTTGTATCATGTCAACATTGAAGTATCAAAAAAAAATTACATTAGAATGGGCAGGCACGGAACAAGCACCAGATCTCGACTTCGCCAGACATGGAAAACAACACAATCACAGGTCCACTCGCAGGTGCAGGACCTGAACACTGCAAAGTGCCAAAAAAAAACAAAAAACAACTCCAACTATCAACGCAGGACCCCGACCCTGCAAAGTCGAAGTAAAAAAAATAAAAAAGAAAGCACCAAACCAACGAGAAAGAACGAAAAGGTCCAACTGCAGCCCCAAGGCCCCAAAATCGTAAACTTGAGCCAAACAACAACAACCAACAATAAAAAAAACAACGAACCAACGAACAATAAACAACTACCGAATGAATAAACAACATATGTATCTCCAACGATTACCAAACTGCAGTCGAAGCACAAAAGGAACGAGAAACATATGATGAGCATGCTAGTAGAAATAAGAAAACATTCTTACTTGCAAACTGCAAACACTGAACAACAAAGAAGGAATAGAAAATGAAATTATGGCATCGAAACTTATTCTGAAACGATGAACGACAGAAGCGCAGGTCGAATTGTGGGTGCAACACCTGGACCCCTGTTGGCAGCCAATTCACTTTTTTATTATCCTATAAGCTGCCTACACCTATGTCTTGCGAACATCAAGTTTTTCGTCGCATTTTTCAAATAGACGAAACTTTCATTTCTTGAGACTTTTGCACATTTGTCTTCGTTAAATTTTCACGACTGTAAGCGTGAAAACTTCTTCTTTCGAAGTTACATTTTGATCACTATCTGAACTGTCATGATCTTTTTATCAATGTGCCTACTGTGCTTACCTTTTATCTATCATTATGTAGCTGGAAGAATTTTCGAACTATGCTCATTGGACATTTTTATGTTGATTGCATAACTTGATTTTATTGAGTTTGTAAGGCATTGAGCATTTGGATTTACACTTTTTATGACTTGCCTGATATTTGTTTCTACATAAGTGTTATGGTTAATTTTGTTTATATATATTGTATAATCCTTATGTTAAATTTTTATAACTTATTGGCTTGTCAACTATATGAATATCATTTTGGCCCCTTGGTTGAACTTTTGATTATATGAATTAATACATTGGCGCATAATGATTTTGGTGTTGATTTATAAGTCGAATGCTTTGAACACTATGGCATAGTGTTGGCGCGTATTGGTATGCACATTGGATTTCATTGGTTGTACGCATGACTTAATGGATGAACTATTATCATGGAGTGAAAAGCTATGAAACTTGGCAGTTGTACTTGGGTAATGAATATTATGCATGGCAGACTCCACCACCCTCACATGCGCGCATTTATGCTTACCCCTTTTGGCTCGATTCATTGTTGTTGGTTCGGATAGCTCTGTTAATGTGTGTTGATGAATTCAAACCCTTGTCCCTTAGCTCGGCTCACTGTGTGTTATCTCCTGGCTCCCAAACGGAGAATTGAACCCCCATGATGTTCAAAGTCAGTTTGGGTTTCATTTTGCCAGAGAAGACTGTCCCGTAATTGCCCCCAGAGTCACGTTTTTGTGTGAGCGATTCTAAGCAAACGGATTTGAATTAGCTCAAACCATTGAAAACCCAGAACCGTTTTTAGCCCCTTTACCTGTATAGTGGGCAGTTTCTTCAGAAAGTGAGCTACTACAGAGATCTAGCTCTCGTTTTACAGGTCAATTTTTCAATGGCTGGAACATGCGTTTTGAGTCTGTATGCATTCCTTCAGATCTGTTCTTCAGACCTCCCTCTCACCTGTCAAGCCGTCTCGTCACTATACAGGTATGGATTCTGTTTCTCATTCAAATGCTCTGTCATTCATGTTCATCATGTATATTGTTTTTCTTTGCTTAAAATAGAAAGAGTTCCGATTTGATATATGATTTGCTCACAGATTTTATGGTTATTCGTTTGGATTTCATTTGCTAAGCCTGGATGAGTGAAGTAACGGATTAATGGTGTGGTTTCAATACAATTCGTTCTGTATTCACCTCTCATGGGAAGTCCCATACCTTATTTAGAATACTATTACCCTCGGATTTGATCTTGTATGATTCGTATGATGTGTTTGACAAATTCGAGAGTGTAGTTGTTACGATGTGCTCTGTCATACGATTTTCAAAATCATGAATACCACTCTATCCGATTTAAATTTGGAAATAACTACTCTGTTTTTATAAAAACGAATTGGTCAAACCCAGTTGTAATTCGTTAAGCTGGAACGATTTTGGTAAAGGAAAATCCATCTTGTTTGCTCACTGTGCAATGAAAAACGATCTCATAACAGATGGATTCGATTTGATTGAGAAATGCTTACGATTCTGTTACATATGATTTCATTTACCAGACTCGTGACTATAATTGAAGCAGAGTATTTTTATCTCTGTACTTGGTTAAATGATGTGGATCCTGTTGGTATAATTCTTTCATTTTATGATTCGTTCTCAAATAATTATTGGATTTTGATTCTATTTGATTTCAAACGATATAGCATTCTCAAATGGAAATATTCATTTTAAATGACTGTTGGTTATTAATTCAATTTGATTTCATTCAAAAGATTTGATTTAATTTCAATTCTGATCTTGTATCTTATTTTAGACTAGCTACAGAATTAGATGATTCTGTAGCTAAGTCTGTAGAATTAAATTTTTATTGTTTTGTTAACAAAAAATCTCTCTAACTCGTTATTTTTGGTCCATTTCAGGTGAATTCGAAATTGCATTGGATTGGATGGACAGTTAGAGGATATTTGAAATATTTTCATTTCATCTTAGTTTCCTAGTTTCGTTGATTTTGGGAATATCTTCCCAGATTATGTAAACAGTTTGATATTATCCACAGGGAGGTTTTACCCTGTGGAAAAACTTATAAGTACTCATTATTTTTGTAATAAAATGATCCTCATTCATGGGAGAACAAGGATATGGAATTTTAATACAGACTGAGACAGAATTTGATATTCTACTACAGCTTTAGCTTTTCATAATATCAATATTTTGTTTTATGTTAATGTGTATCTATTTGCATTTGGTTAATGACTACTTTAGCTATCTTAGTCTCTTGAAAATGATATAATTTAATCAATATAATCCATATCTGATTTCTTCCAAGTGTATAAAAAACATAGCAGTTACTTGATTCAGTTTTTGAATGACAGATTTCTCTTCTTCATAAGTTGAATTATTAAGTATAAGTTTTTGCATAACAGGTTTCCCTTATTGCAGAGATTTATAAATCATATAATTGTTATGATTTTTTATGTCTTGTTTGTCCTGTAAACAACTCAAAGAGCATTGCATCCTATCGTTTACGAGAAGCTTTTGGATTACCCGGTGTGAGTTTCCTTCCTCCGACCAGCTTCGAAGTCATCATACACAGGACAAATTTGAAGCGCTTCCAGGTCAGTTTGTCATTTATTTGTTTAGTATAGTAGTTTAGTTTAGATATAAAGTTAGTTAGATATATATGTGTAATTAGTATATTAGATTGTTTAATTTAAGTAAGTTTTATCTCTTGTTTATAAAATCAAAAAATCAACAAAAACATCTCGCTGTCTTAGGGCAGAATATAATGAGTTTTTCAGGTTTTATTCAAATCTGTGAATTGTAGATATTGTATATTTTGTAAATAAGTTGTATTTCAGTTAGTAGTTAGTATAGTAATAATTAGTAGTTTGTATATATATATGTTAGTTAGATTAGCTTAGTTTGTTTTAATAATTTGTTTTAATTAGATTAGTGTATTAGTTTGTTTTTATTTATTGTTTTAGTTAGTTTGTTTTATTTAGTTTTAGTTAGATTAGTTAGTTTAGATTAGTTTTCTTTTGTTCTCTTAGGACCTTAGAATGGATAACGGAGCCGCTAAACCCGTCAGGGTGGTTCATTCCAAACGGCTTGGGTTATTAGACAACCCCGGACCGGTTCCACTCTCTCAAATGACGGACGGTCAATTTTGCCCGTCAACAACCCCGCAAAGTAAAAAAAAAAAAAACAGATACAATTGCGAATGCAGGATCCCAACCTTGCAAAGTTGAACCAAACAACAACAAGTAGCAACCAACGAACCAACGAAGAAGAAGCACCCATTGAACTAGTAAACAATGTATGTAGCTTCAACGATGACGAAATTGCATTCCAAACCTAGAAGAAGTATGAAACATACAATGCCTATTCAACTTGGCAGTGGACAACAATATTGTCCAAATTCACTGCAACATTGTATGGAAAATTTCGAGGAAAAATGTACTCCGAGAAGCTTATTTAGGTAAACATTTAAGGCTGTCAGGCTATCCAAAGGCCTCACGGTATGAAAACATTTAAGATGTCAGGCTTGTTTCAGGACCTCGCGCCATGTAAACATTTAAGCTGTCAGGCCTATTCAAGCACCTCAAAAAAAGTGTCAATGATCTAAACCTTCAGTATGAAAACATTTCAATACAAATACAAAGGACTAATAATAATAGGACAAATACATTAATAAAAAAAACAACGTCCATGCTCAAAACTTTTGGTTTGTAAGCATTTCAGTAAAAATATAATAAAAATTAAAAAGGAGTGTCTAAGCTCAAAACTTTGGATATATACACATTTACAACATTGGGAACAACGAAGATGGCAATAAGACCTCGAATATATTCTCCAATGAGACGATGATATATATATATATATATATATATATATATATATATATATATAATGTTTTTACTTCTATACAAATGATGCAAAAATTTATAGTCAAAGGACATATTAATATGAAGTCAACGAATTGTCGATCTCTATAGTCCCTCTGTGCCTTCAACAGGGACTAATAAAGAATGAATTAGATAAATATTAAAGTAATGATGATAAGGGAAATATAAAAATAATTTATTAATGGTGTAAAAAGATGATTTTGGGATAAAGAAGATCATAAATAAAATTGGTAAAAGGAGGGTGAAAAAAAGGAGTGAATAAGTGAATAATTAATGAGAGAATTAAGGAGATATTTAAAAATTAAAATTATAAAGTCAATTGCTTAATTGCCTAAAAAATAATAATGAGAGAATTAAGGAGATATTTAAAAATTAAAATTATAAAGTCAAATGCCTAAAAATAATAATGAGAGAATTAAGGAGACATTTAAAAATTAAAATTATAAAGTCAAATGCCTAAAAATAATAAGGGAGAGAACCTATAAAACTCTGATTAGGGGGGTTATTAGAAATTGGATAGGGAGAAAGGAGTGGACAGAAAACCACTAGTGAAAAATGTGATGAATAGTATGTTTCCACGATTGGCTTAGTTTCTAGCATGTTTTTCGATTTCAAGCACTTACTGAATGATACAAGACGGATAGAAAGGGGATAAGGTGTAAATAAAATTGGTAAAAAGAGGGTGAAAAAAAGGAGTGAATACGTGAGTAATTAATGAGAGAATTAATGATCCACGGCATCAAATTTTGGTCAAAAATTCAAAGTGTTCAGAATCACTTCAAATCGAACGAGAGCGCAGGCCTTGTCATTACGAACCTAATGCAACTCATTTGGGTTCAAACAAACGTCGGGAGCAAGAGATATCGTGTTCTATTCAAAATGACAAACAGGCAAAAAAAGGGGTGCTGACTATACAGTCCATACAGTCCGTACGGACATTGACATGGTAGGCCGTACAACACATGGCAGGTCGTACGACACGTGGCAGGCCATACAACACATGGCAGGGATTTATTTGGACAGTTGGCATGTGACATGGCATGTTTGCAGCGAACAGGATGACGACACGTGGCCCAGTCAATGGATGCCACGTGTCATATATCTATTGGTTTAAAATTATTTCATTGGTCGGAGTCGACCCCGCGACCTCCGGGCAGGGGGGAGAGACTTGGGAAGAGCCACCAACTGGCACGCCATTGGTTGTTCCTTGTTATATATATGGCAAAATATGTATAAATGTTTGCATATGTGTATAGTTGGGGCGCGACCGGGCTGAGGCTTAGCCCCAGCCCTTGGTCGCACATTGTATTAACATATGACCCAATGCTATACCATTCGGCACACGCATGGTTATGTTTTGTTTTGGTTCCAATGGTTATACAAATGACCCGCCATTTGTCCTTTGACCATTGGCTTGTGGAACGGGAGCCTATGTTTATACTTTCACGCGGTCACATGGGTCAGACGACCTTGCCCTTGACGGTTAGGGGCTAGGTGCGCCTGTAACTGTCCTACAGTTTTCACGGTTCATGGGGTTTCATCTGGTGCTAAGTTTTTACGCTTAAATATGCGTGTGGGCTAGGTTGAGCCAACAAGGGTGTGTTTTTTAGATGCAGAGACAACAAGTTTGAAGGGGGGACTTCCAGGAAGCCTATCTTCTTCAATTTTTGGCCAAACAAGGTGCCGAAAAATCCCAGCTAGGGGTTTTTGGACGTTCTGAAGCCATTGGAGTAGTCTATTTGGAATTTTGAGCATTGTAAAGCACATTTTTTTATCACTTTGAGCAAATAATACAAATGATCCATTGGAAGTTGGACCAGGAGATGTAGCCCAAGAGAGGGGTGAACTCCTTTATCATTTGCTGTGTTATGTGTTTTATATTCACTGTTTTTGTTGTTGTTTATATGCATCTTGAATGAGTAAATCCTATTAAAGTTGTGTTGCAAAGTTGATCCATTTTCATTTTAACACATAAAATTTAACTTGCAAATATTTTCAAGAATACAAGTCTTCTTCATTTTTA
>ML781549.1:1363179-1393639 GCA_009831015.1 Picea engelmannii | reverse complement strand
TTCATCAAACTTTTCTTTAGTCTCACATGCCTAGTTTTGGATTAGTCAACAACCCTAACTTGAAGTAATCATAACTTTGAACCTGTAATGTATAAATATCTGAAACTGATACACAATGTTATTCAGTGTGTTTTATGCAATTCATCCAGATGCCACTACTTGGAACCTCTCAGAAAAGGAGTTATAGCAAAAATGGCATACCTTGTTGAATTCTATCTTATTCAAGAGAGTGACCTTGTAGAGTGTGCCCCGCACAAAAAATTCATTGAATTGATATGAAACGGTTACAAAAATACTAAAAATGTATCGTAACCAACACATTTTGTCTCACTGAATTTGGATCTGTTATGAAGAAGTTATGACATTTTTACCCGAAACACTTGTTTTTGACTAGTTCCAGGACTAGCCACAAACCCTATTTTCCACGGAGTGTAACTCCCAAAATACAATGACCCACAAGTTGAATTTTTAACCATAGATACTTGGGTAGGTTTTCTCAATGGAATATCAATTTCACAGTCTGAATTGTTATATAAAAAATGTTATAGTGAAAATGGTGAGATGACCTATAAATAACAAACCTTAGAAAACACCATCAAAAGAATTTATCCTAGCATAGTTCAATAGTATGATTCAACACCTATAAATGTTAAACCATAAAATACAACATACCTATAAATGAGAAATGATAAAAAGCTTATTACCTACCAAGTAAAATTTATAAATTGAGCATTTTTCTCTATATTAAGTTTCACATGAGCACTTTTAAAAATGCTCAAATTAAATATAAAAATTTAATACTACCCATATATATATATATATATATATATATATATATAAACTTTCAAAAAAAATGTAAAGCAATGCATTGGAAGTAACATCTTTAACTTATAACTTATTTGATTGATTTAGACATGTATTTATCAACATATTATATATATATATATATATATATATATATATATTCCTTCTTCCTTCCTTGTGAGTATGAATATGCTTAGTATACGTCTAAAAATAAGAAAAAATATTAAATATTCATTGAATATTCACCCTTTACATCAAACTTTTCACTTAAGTTTGCCTTGATTCATGTACAACACGACGTGTCTAAAATTAGTTAATTGGGAGTGACTTAAAATTTCGTTGATAACCATTTGGAAGAAGCATTTAATAAAAATGAGAAGCACACGGATGATAAGAAATATTTAATGACCTGTCCTTCCCACTTGGATTCAAATACCACTCGTGACATTTTTCACTCTCTGTGAGCCAATTGTTGTTGAGGTTGTGAGTCATGAGAAATATCCTTGTATTTCTTGAGGTTAGAAGGGTGGGGTGAATAATTACACATGTATGCATATGTATGTATATATAAACCCTAAGGGTTAACACAATCAATTCGATTATCTACCCAAGGCATATAGCAATTTTGGAGACCATAGATCATAGGTTCAAATTTGATGGAGTCCCTCTAGGTTACCAACTTCTATTATGGTTAGTGGTCGAACCACCCTCTATCTCGATATGTCAAGGAAGAAGGAGGAGATCCCAAAAGGTTTTCCTTTATATATATCCTTCCCTCTAGCCTAGTGTTTCACAAATGAGTTAAAATGAATTCAATGATTAATACCAAGTATTGAAGCATTGAGCTTTATATTTTCATTTTCATATCTTCTCCAATATTCTAAATTATCCTTCCCATCTGCTTATCATTTTGTAAAGGAGATAAAATACCTTTGAAGCATTGAACTTTAAAATGTAGAGAGGGAGTCATATTAACATCCACTTAAACCAATTTAGCTTATTATACACGTGTTTAGTCTATTTGATGATAGAGGAAAACCAACTCTAAGAGCTTAAATGTCTTCCCTCACACACATACACAAGGGATCTATACCTATTAGAGTTTGAACTTGAGTTGTTTACATAATGCATGTGTGAAGCTTATTACCTACTAAATAAAATTTATAAATTGAGCATTTTTCTCTATATTAAGTTTAAGATGATCCTCTCCAAAACCACTTTTAAAGATGCTCAAATTAAATATAAAATTTTAATACTACCCATATATATATATATATATATATATATATATATATATATATATATATATATATATAAACTTTCAAAAAAATATAAACCAATGCATTGGAACTAACATCTTTAACTTAGAATTTATTTCCACGATTTGTCCACATGTATGTAGGGTACAGTCATATGGTCATGCCACATGTCACCCTTGTAGTTGTGACATGTGTCACCTTTGACCTTGTTGACTTTTTCCCTGGTTTGCCCTGAACAATGGCCATCCATAACTTTTGCATACAAATTCTATTTGAGGTGATTTTTGCATCGTTGGAAAGCTATCGTCGAGATCTACGCAATGGAGTTGTTTTCAAGAGCATTTGAGAAGCTCAAATTTTTAACGTTCTGGATCCTCCTGGATCACTTTTGAGCATTATGGATCCTCCTAGATCAATGGCACATCTAAGCTCAAGAAAAAAGGGCCAAAGGAACTCCAACAATAGGGAGAAAAAGGGCAATAGGTAACAACAATAGAAATATGTTATGAATCACTATCCCTCAAATAAATTAACACTATTGATGGAATAGAGATCAATTTTCCAAAACGTGGCATCCTTGACATTGGAAATTTAGAAAAAAAGTTCAATTCTGAGTTCATTTCCTAACCTGAGGTTGGGAGTTGCCACCCTAATTAGGTCTAGGATCTCCCAATTCCTTCAATTGTGGTCCAATTAAATCCATATTTTGGTTCAGATTATCTAAGTCCTTATGAAGAAGATGATAGAACTGGCGAGGATAGGGAGGAGATATTATTAGGAGGAAAAACTCGAAGAAGCCCTAGAAGAAAACTTGCAAAATACAAAAGAAAAGAAACAGAAGAAAAATAAATAGAACTAGGGAAACAACACCCCATGACCACCAAATAATTTTAATTCCTTTCAATTTTAATTTTATCTCCTTTGAACTAGAAATAAAATACCTTTGAATCATTGAACTTTAAAATGTAGAGAGAGTGTGTGTCATATTAACATCCACTTAAACTAATTTAACTTATTAAACATGTATTAAGTCTATTTGATGATAGAAGAAAACCAATTCTAAAAGCTTAAATATCTTTCCTCAGACACATACAAAAAGACTCTATACCTATTAGAGTTTAAACTTAAATTGTTTACATAATACATGTGTGACACATAATCCCAACCACTAAACGATCACCTAATAAATTACAAAATAATGGATAAAATGTCATACAACAAATATGCATAGTATTTAGATAATAACATACAAACCCATATTATAAAGTTATATATAGCATAGTTCAATAATATGGTTCAACACCTATAAAGGTTAAACCATAAAATACAACATACTTATAAATGATAAATGATAAGAAGCTTATTACCTACCAAGTAAAATTTATAAATTGAGCATTTTTCTCTATATTAAGTTTCAGATGATCCTCTCCCAAACCACTTTTAAAGATATTCAAATTAAATATAAAATTTTAATACTACCCATAAATATTATATATATATATATAAATTTTTGAAATATAAGTAACATTTTTAATTTATAACTTATTTAATTGATTTAGACATTTATTTATCAAAAAATTATATATATACACTTGTGAGTGTGAATATGCTTATTATACGTCTAAAAATAAGAAAAAATATTAAATATTTATTGAATATTCACCTTTGTGCATCACACTTTCCACTTAAGTTTGCCTTGATTCGTGTACAATACAACAACGTGTCTAAAATCAGTTAATTGGGAGTGACCTAAATTTTTGTTGATAACCATTTGGAAGAAGCATTTAATAAAAATGAGAAGCACACAGATGACAAGAACTATTTAATAAAAACGAGAAGTACATGGAGAAATCTTGAGCTTCTATAGTTTTAAAACAATGAGAAGCATAGGGAGGAGGTTAGTTCCTATATAGTCTTAGAAATAATAGTAAGGTGTGCGCCTAATGGTTATATAGATTTTTTTGGAAAATTTTCAAACTTTTGGTATATTTTGTGTTTTATTTTGGATGATATTTTATATAAATTTATTGGTATTGATTATGGTATATGATTTATTAGAAATATCAAGTGAGACACGTAATAAAAGTAATGAGTATGGAAGATTGACTCCAAAGACATTTTGTATAACACTTAAAGCATGTCTTAACCAGTTGAGTTAGTCTATTGGTTTTCTAATGGTTAATAGTTAGAAAGATAGATATATTTTATTAAATTGTTAACAAGATTGAATTTGTATATGAAACAACAAAGTTTACATTTTGTGTGTTATTTTTCAAAAGATTAAGATAAGAAATTGCGATAACTAAAGCTAGCAGGGTAATAGCATGGCTCAAATTATGAACTTGGTTTACTCAACTGAGTCTAGTACCCTCGCTCTACATCAAGGGGTAGTTGCCTCGAGGACTTTCCTCCAATATTTTGTTTCTTGCTTGTATCACTTTCTTAGCCAAACTTATTAAGCCTCTCAGTAGATCCTCCTGAAATGTTGATCCCTAATATCTTATATGCAAATTTGACTTGTCCTTGATTTGTGAGTATTTTGCACAGTGTGGAAGAAATCGTTGATTGGTTTCTACCTCCTCATTTCTACATACTCAATATAACCTTTCCTCCCATTGCTCCTCTAGTTATTCCCATCTTCCTATTTCATATATCATCTTGTGTTAGTTGGTTCTTAGTTCTGTTATTATATGTTTTTCACACCATGGGATGTTAAGCTTCAATTAGTCTTTCACTTTGATCTCCTTTTATTTGTTGAAGTTGTTTATGTAGTATTGTTGTTTTATTTTGGCGTGTTTTCTCAATTTTCCCTTCTTGTAACATAATTGAAAATGACTTTTAAATGTTTTTTTATCCGTTTGACACCTTTCTTCTATATGCCCTCTCTTTAAACATTTTTTTTCCACTATTGTTTTCATGTTTTCTCCCCCCTTTTTAGCTCATATTGGTTGATTTAATCGAAACCATGTTTTTGTTCATGACTATCATTTTTTGTCTATACAAAATCAATTTTCTCAATGTCTCCAATTATGTGAAATATAGTCATGTCTCATCTAAGAGTATCTTACAAGGGGTATCATTTTCATCTTAAACAACTCGTTATCCAATGCTTTTGTACTCACTCTATCCATTTATTTCTAAATATACGACCCATTTATTTCTAAATATACTTAGACCTATGTTTCACATTCATTTCCTCCCACGTTAATTTAATGGCTTTCAATTCAATATATCCAAAACGACACCCCTGTGTGTTAATTTTCAGCAATATACTAATAAGTGGGATCCATGATAAGCAATGAATGTAGAGACACTCCTATTAATTTCATATTAAATCAAATCAAATTTAAATTTAAATCTTCTAATAAGAGATGATACCCTCTTGTCGTTGTTATAATATCATAAACTTAGTTTAGACTTTTTTTTCCACTGAAAATTGCACATTATATTAATTTATATAATTTGTTCATATAATCAAAATCATTACAGCCATGTTACTCTCCTTGAGTAACAATATCTAACCATATCAAAGAAACTACATAGCACATCAAAAATCCCTTCAAAAACTGGCTTGATACACTGTCCAAACAAAAGACAAAACTTTTACAAAAATAAGTTTTTGTCTTTCGCACATGCAAAAATACAAAACATCCTTCATACAAGTCTTCACATAGAAAATTCCCACTAGAATGACTACTAGTACAACTTTAAAAAGAGCCTTGGTCCCTCTTGACCATCTTCCCACTGATTATATGCTATGGATCCTGGGTGCACAGTGAGGGCCTTTTTTGATAAAAAAACCAGCCTCTTGGTTCTCTTCTCTGTATACATGCGAAAAATAAATAAATGAAAAAAACTTGAAGAGTTATTTTATCCTGTCCTTCCAACAGTCTATTGAGATTGCATGTAGATATCCTTTTCCATTAAGCCAATAAATTACTATTTTTGAATCCCCTATGACATGAAAGTCTGTGATAGAGAGTCTATGACCCAAGGTTAGGGAAGCCCAAACACCCAAAAGTTTTTCTCTTGTGTTTGTTCCTCCACCACAGTTAAGAGTCTACTTATATACTGTATGTTCATTGATTTTGATGACTCCTCTCGTTGATCCAAAAAGATATTTTACATGACTATGGTTGAGTTATTAAGCATGTGTTGATTAACCAATTAGGAAGCTTAAAAAAAGAGGAAGAATTATAGAAGAAGCATAAAAACCATATACACATATGCAAAATTGAAATAAATCATAAAACAACAACAAACCATAACACCAATGTGATAATAGAGTTCGACAATATCGCCTACGTCTCTGGGCCTTTGTCTCAGTGGGTGAGGATTTCTTATTTCTATTCAAAATCTCAATAAGTACATCACAACAGTGCCAAAAGGTTACAAAACTGATATGGTCTTGTTCTACCATATCGCTAGAACCCAACAGAAGAAACAACACTCAAATCATATGACCGGAGCTCCCAGAAATGACCTGCAAAGGTGCACTCCTCAACAACTTCCCTGCATAAAAATGGCTTTGGATTGGCAAATCTTCAGCATAAACCTACTATGAATGTCCCTCCCATGGCCTCAAGAAGTCATGGTTTATATATATCTGAAGTTGGTAACCATCTCCAAACTTCCTCCCAAGATATGGCCTCAAAAAGGGCCCAATATACCCCAAAAATGGATTAAATCCCCTCAATCTGGTTAAAATTCCATTTAAAATCACTATTATATGGTCAGAAAAAACACTTTTGCAAACGTTTTGGGCATAAGCCCCTAGTCTCAGGCCCACGCACTCTCTACATGGTCATATGAATCCATATGGCCAAGCGCCAACCCCTTGGGGGCTGTGCGTTGGCCCCTCCTCCGTAATACCTGGTCTCATGCCATTTAACAATAGGATCGTGTCCGAGATGTGTGATTAACCCCTAGTCATATGAAAAATTAACCACTGGTGGTTAGGCCCTATCCACTGGCCCCCTCTCTCGTGGATTGTCCCCGTAGTATAGCGCTTGTGGAAGGTTGTATGGGGCAGCACCATAACTGCGGGTTGGGGCTAGGCCCTAGCCCCTTATGCCTCTGCATTACCAAACATCCAACCGTAAATATATAATCTGTCCTTTACAGAATAAGTCACACCCGCAGGCGGACTAGCTAGCCCAACCCTACCAAACCTTAGCCCAGTGGAGAGGTCTCGGGGTCGATACCTGGTGACACCAATTTTTTTATAAAACATACACCACCAATGGGTGCCATGTGGCACTGTTCCATATGCCAACTAAAATGCCATGTGTCATTTTCTCATTAGTCCACTGTTGACCACATCTCTGCCCTGTTAGCTTACTAGCCTAGTCACCATATGCCACATGTCTCCGTACGGGTGTGCCACATGTCACCCTCGTAGTGGTGACAAGTGTCACTTCTTGGTTGGTCCATGTGTCTTGTCCACATCAGCTCTATATGCCCAATCATCCTGCTACGTCAATTGTACGGTCTCTTCCATGTCAGTGTCAACTGTTCTTTCCACGTTAGTTGTACGTCTGTATGGCCTGTATAGTCAACTTCCACGTGGCACTGTACGGACTATACAGACTGTACAGTCATCATTTTTTTACCTGTTTGGAAAAATGAACAGATCGCCATAAATTGAGCATACGACGTCCATTTGAGCCTGTTCAAGTTGCGTTGGGTTTGTATCAACAAGGCCTATGCACACGTCCAATTTGAAGCCATTATGAGAACTTTCATTTTTAGGCCTTTTCGAGCCCCATCAAGCTCCTGGATCCGATTCTAGATCACACCTCCCCACTAAAGGAACTTTTGGTCCCCAAAAGGTTACTGACCAGTCATCAAGCTTGGGATAGGCCACCCATATTGTTCCCTGTCTTTTAACTCTTTCCTATGCACCTGTGTCATCAAAATCAACTGTAACACAATCATGACAATTGACATCATATTTTTAGTCATTTGAACCCTGTCACATCTTACTGAAGCCACTATCATCCATGTAGACAAAATTACTAATGATAGCATCAAAAATACGACTGTAAATGAGCTGATATGTTTGTAATATTTGCACGACATTAGCTTATCTTGAAGCAAACTGTGATTGATTTTCCATTCTACAATCATCTCTTATTCTTGCTTGAGATCAATTAGTTGATTTGAAACAATTATAGGTGTGTTTCTTGATTGAGCCGCCTTCTTTAATTGTTCCATTGTTTGAATAGTTTTATTTGCCTCAACATGATGAGCATGAGCCACATATTCTTGACTTGCTTTGGTTAAATGATATTGATTCTTTTCCCTGTAGAAGATTGCTTTACGATCATACAAGTATGCACTGCCTAAGACCATTCCACATTCACTTAGTGGCACCACATCACATGTTACCTCGTCTACAAACTTAGATGAAATTTCAAATTTTAATGTGCATTGCTTGGTTATGTGCATTTGATGATTGTTTCTTATCCATTTAAGTGTGTATGGCTTATGATGCATCTGTGTTTTTATTCCCAATTGATTAACCAATTCTTATGAAATTAGATTAGATTGAGATCCACTATCTATCAATGTGTCTATCTTAGTGTGCCTCATGATGACCCTGATGTGAAATAAGTTACTTCTACAATCAATTCCTTCACCAATTTTACTTGTCATACCCACCAATGATACCTTTGATTGATCACCTAAATCTGATCCCAAGTATGTCAGTCGTTTTGTCATTGCAACTGTTTGCCTCCCTTTCTTTTCCTTGAACCAATTTGGCCTCTTGATCTCGGGATGCAATTGCCAACAATGATCCTCATCATGCCCCTCTTTCTTGCAATGCTTGCAAGAGGGCTTCTCTTCCTTTCTCGTCACTACATTTGACTTCTTTCCATGCCACATCCTTTTGTCATCTTTCCTTGAAGACGATTCCCCTAATACACCAACACCTATTTTCCCTACTTCAATGTATGTAGCTTGAACAGAAACCTCATCAAGATTAGTTGTTCCAAACATGAATACAATATTTCGAATATGTGCAGGTAAACCTCCTATATACTTCATAAGAGTTTCTTGGGTATGTAAAGGAATATCTAACATCAATGCCATTTTACGAAATCCATCTGTGTATTCTTGCACTGTTTGTCCTTTTCTTAGTTTTAAAGCTTGTCATTCAATTAACGCTTTTTCTTTATAACCCAAAGGATAGAATTGCTTTCTAAGTGCAGAAATGAAACTTTTCCATGGTGGAAATACATTACCCACTTGTTGTGTGCCATTTTGCAACTTGATTTTCCACTAGATGAGTGTTGTGCCTGCAAGTCTCAATGATGCCAACTTGATTTGTGTGGCCTCATCCTTGATCTGTTGTACACTGCAATAAACCTCCATCTTTCTGACCCAATTTTCAAGTCTCTCTGCATTAAATTCACCATCATATATGGGTAATTCGAATTTAACATCAAGTTTTAATAAAGGCAATTAATTCTTATGTTTATGGACATGTTTCTTTGCATTGGATTTAGAACTTGAACTTGAAGAATAAGGAGAAGAAGGAGGTTATGATGGAGGTGAAGGAGGAATTTGAGGAGGATCCTCTCCTTCTTCACTTTTTCCCTTTGAAGACTCACCAAGAATTGGTCTCTTTCATTCCAAGTAATCATCATACAAAACCTTCATCATCTCTGACATAGCAAAGAAAGTTTTTCGAAACTCTTTCTCATCTTGAGAAAGTCCCTCTTCTGATGCCATCCTCTCACTTTGAGAAGTTCTCTTTCTCAATCCAATCAATGGATTCTATTCAAAAATCTCACCTTCACCATGAAGTAGCTTTTACCTGGTTAGCATGAAAAACTCAAATTCAAACGTCAACTAGCTTTGATACCACTTGATCTGAAAAGATCTTTTACATGACTATGGTTAAGTTATTAAGCATGTGTTGATTAACCAATTAGGAAGCTTAAAGAAAGAGGAAGAATTATAGAAGAATCATAAAAATCATATACACATATTTAGAACTGAAATAAATCATAAAACAACAACAAACCATAACACCAATGTGATAACGGAGTTTGGCAATCTCACCTACATCTTCGGGCCTTTGTCTCAGTGGGTGAGGCTTTCTTATGTCTGTTCAAAATCTCAATAAGTACATCATAGAAGTGCCAAAAGGTAAAAAAACTAATTTAGTATTATTCTACCAGATCTCTAGAACCCAACAGAAGAAACGACACTCAAATCGGATGACCGGAGCTCCCAGAAATGACCCGCAAAGGTGCGCTCCTCAACAACTTCCCTGCGTAAAAATGGCTTTGGCTTGGAAAATCTTCAGCATAAACCTGCACTGAATGTCCCTCCCATGGCCTCAAGAAGGCATGTTTTATATATATCTGAAGTTGGTAATCGTCTCCCAACTTCCTCCCAAGATCTAGCCTCAAAAAGGGCCCAATATACCCTAAAAATGGATTAAATCCCCTCAATCTGGCTAAAACTCCATTTAAAATCACTATTATATGGTCAGAAAAACCACTTTTGCAAAATTATTAGGCATAAGCCCCCAGTCCCAGGCATGTGCCCCCTCTGCATGGTCATATGAATCCATATGGCCAAGCACCAACCCTGTAGGGGCTGTGCACTGGCCCCTCCTCCATAATACCTAGTCGCATGTCATTTAACAATAGGACCGTGTCCCAGATAGGGGATTAACCCCTGGTCACCGCCCAAGTCATATGCAACATTAACCGCTAATGGTTAGGCCCTATTAAATGGCCTCCGCTCCCGTGTCTTATCCCCGTATTATAGCGCTTGTGGAAGGTTGTATGGGGTAGCACCGTAACCGTGGGCTGGGGCTAGGCCCCAACCCCTTGCGCCTCCACATTACCAAACATCAAAACTTAAATATATAATCCACCCTTTACATAATAAGTCACACCCGTGGGTAGACTTGCTAGCCCATCCCTGCCAAATATTATCCCAATGGAGAGGTCTCAGGGTCGATACCCGATGACACCAATTTTTTTATAAAACATACACCAACCAACGGATGCCACGTGGCACCATTCCATATGCCAACTAAAATGTTGCATGTCAGCTACTCATTGGTCCATTGTTGGCCACCTATCTACCTTGTCATGTTAATATCCCAGTCACCATCTTCCACGTGTCTCCGTACAGGCGTGCCATGTGTCACCCTCACAGTGGTGACACATGTCACTGCCTGGTTGGTCCACCTGTCTTGGCCGCGTCAGCTCCGTACGCCCAGTCAGCCTGCTACGTCAGTTGTACGGTCCTTGCCATGTTAGCCCCAACTGTTCTTCCCACATCAGTTGTACGACCGTACGAACTGTACAGTCAGTTGTCATGTGGCACTATACAGACTGTACAATCATCATTTTTTTTGCTTGTTTGGCAAAATGAATAGATCGCCATAACTTGAGCATACGACATCTATTTGAGCCCGTTCAAGTTGCATTGGGTTCGTATCAATGAGGCCTACGCACATGTCTGTTTTGAATCCATTCTGAGAACTTTTATTTTTAGGCCTTTCTGAGCCCCATCAAGCTCCTGGATCCAATTCTGGATCACCCCCGCCACTTTATTCCCCATTGTTTTGTGCAGCCCCATAAAACTAGCCTATTATTTGATCAATTGGTAAAGTATGGATTGGGCCTCTAATAGAGTGCATTGTTTCCTATGGCCTGTGGCTTCTAGCCGCACCTAAGGAGAGAAAAGAAACCTTCTCAATAGATGGATTCCTTGACTCAAATATAGCCAAGTTCCTTTCAAGAAAAATGAATCAACATATGAATGTTGGCAAGGATGAAAGATTTTGATTCTAAAAAACCCAGTTTGCAAAACATTCCTTCATTGTTGATCCTGTCCACCCTATAGAAAGCTTGTTTTCCTCTTTGATCTTTTTCCATACAGTGCAAGTGAAAGAGCAGTGTACAGAAAGATGAATTCCAATTTCCCCATTTCCTTTGCAAAGATGACAGAGTCCTGGCCCAACCCAACCTCTCTTTTGAAGGTTATTCCATGTAAGTATTTTGTCTTCAATGACAAGCCAAACAAATATCTTAATCTTTTGTGGACAATCCCATCCCCACAAACTTTTTCTCCAACCTCCTATTTTGTTTTTCCACAACTTGGATGCAAGAGAATTGTAGACATTTTTAGTTTTTATCTGTCCCAAACTATCTCCGCCTGTCAATCTTAACTCATCCTCTCTGTCAGATAAATAAATGCCAACTCCAATCAAGCTCGTCCTATACAAATCTCATGCAAAAGAAAAGTCACCCTCTAGACCCAAATCAGTATTGTCAAGCTAATTGGAGCAGATTGACCCCTAGAGAGGAGCTCGACTAGATTGATAAATAAAATACACATTTTTACTATTTAAACAAGTAATCAACTCAACAGTAAGTGTGGAATCCTTCCCCATGCCCAAAATTTCATCCTTTCCAACAATAACGGAATCTCCCGCACCTAGTTTCCATGCAAGCCAATGCACAATCAAAGGTAAAGAATTTAGAAGGTTTTTCCAGGTTTGGGAACCATAAGACAAGATTGGCGAAGTTGAACGCAACCAAGTCGTCACAGAGATGTGGGGAAAATATTTTTCTTTTAAAACCCTCTGCCAAATGCCAGGATACATCAATACGCGCCACAAAAATTTTGCTACCAGTGCCCTTGAAAAACAATAGATGTTTCTCAAACCCCATCCACCAAAAACCTTTGGTTTTGAGATGGTCTCCCAATTGCACAAGTGAAAGGTTGAAGCTTGTTTGTTACCAAACCAAATAAAGGAGAAAACCAACTTACGAATCCAGTTCAAAATTGAGGTCGAGAAGTGAGTCAAGGCCATCCAATAAACCGACTGGCTTTCGAGCACTGCTTTAATCAAAACAAATCTTCTTCCCAAATAAATAAATTGATTGCACCAGTGGTGAATACGGTTCTCATATTTCAACAATAGCCATTGCCAATCCTCCACCTTGTAACTGTCCAACTTTAAATAGAAGCCCAAATAATTAAACCCAAATGATAGATTCAAGAAACTATGTTGAAACAGTGTTTTCAAATCATCTAGAAGTCCCTGTTGGATACCATAGTGTAAAAAGGTAGACTTATTAATATTGATCAATAATCTCGTTGCACCACAAAATTCATTTAAGAGTGTATGAATTTCCTGCCATTCAGTAAGTGAAGCTTTGGAAAATATAAGCACATCATCCACAAAGAGTATATGGAGAATCTTAACCATCCTAGAAACCTTTATTCCATACATATTTCCTTCAGATTCACTTTTTTTAAGAGAGAGACTCAAACCCTCCATCACTAGAATGAACAAAAGAGGAGACAGTGGGCATCCTTGTCGCAATCCTCTGCCACTATTGAAGAATTTTGTGGCCTCCCCATTGATCGGGATGGCATATGTTGTTGAGGCAACACATCCCATAATCTAGTTTGTCATAAGTAGTCCAAAGCCACAATGAATAAGCATAAGCCTTAGATAATCCCAGTTTGTGCAATCATAAGCCTTTTTTAAATCCAGCTTCAAAATGATAGCTTGTAGTTTTTTTCCCTTTATACTGTGAAGGCATTCTTGTGTTGTCCCTATTGCATCTAAAATATGTTTGCCCTTGAGGAAACCCAACTATTCTTCAAACAGAGTATGAGAGAGAATTGGTCTTATTCTCCTCAGTATTACCTTTGCAATAATATTATAGCATAAATTGCAAAGAGCAATAGGGCGAAAGGCAGTGAAGGAACTAGGAAGGTTGGTTTTTGGAATCAGAGCTATGAAGGTAGAAATGATCGGACGAAAAAATTCACCACGAATTCTAGTTTCCTCCACAACAAGTAAATATGGACCAACCATATCGATGAAGTGAAGGAATAATTCTACACTCCACCCATTAGGGCCTGGACTTTTATACTTTGCAAAACCTTTAAGAACATCTGAAATTTCCTCAATTGTGCAAGGATTTTCAAGAGTAGTTACTACGTCCTCCAATACAAGATTTGGGTACAAGCGAACATTAGCTAACTGATCACTCAAATTAAACTGGCCAGTGTCTTGGAAGAAAGAATTAAAGTAAGAAATTGCTTCATCTTTAATAGCCTCCTGACATGAATGAACTTGACCATCTTCATCTGTGATGTCCCAGATGTGTTTTTTGTTCCTCCCGTAGCTCGCAAATCTGTGAAAGAATTTTGTATTATTGTCTCCACTCTTAATCCAGATAGCCCTGCTCTTTTTCCTCCATCCTTCTTCTTCTTCCAATAGATATTTTTTTCACTCCACCTCCAAAAACAACAAACGATGATCCAAATAATCATTAAGGAGTCCTTTAATTTTGTGATCATAGAGGAATTCCAGATCAACTTCCAATTTTTTTTTAAATTCCTATTCCCGAATACTTTTTTCTTTCGATCATAATTTAAGTCGGTTTTTAAGGAGGGATAGCTTCTCGACTAATATCCTTTGTGCCCCTTCGACTTGCTGAAACTGAACATCATTCCAAACTTCACTGGCTAAAGTAGCAAATGAATCGTCCCGTAACCAAACAGGGTTGAACTTAAAAGGATGAGCTATCGTCGATAGTCCAATATCCAGTTGTAATATAATTGGGGCATGATCATATATGAATGGAAATTCCACCCACGATCTATACCTCATAGAAGGACCTATAAGATCCTCCACCACATTAAATCTGTCAAGTCTTTTAGCAATACTGGAATCTCCTGATCTACCATTACGCCACGTAGGTGCCAACTCTATCGGAGCCACATCCACCAGCAATGAATGATCAAACAAATCCCTTAAAAAGGATGCCAAAGGAACTGTCAAAGCTGCAATACCCCAAATTTCATCTGAGTTTAAGGTAAGTTCAAATCCCCTGCCATAATCAAATCAGCATGTGCTAACAGTCACCTATCTTCCATTTTTTTACAGAAAAGCTTTTGGTTTGTGAAAGGACCATAAACATTCAGAAGTGTAAGCTTCCTTTTATCTACTAGACTGGAACCTATCAAGAAAATACCACCACAAGTGAGGACAGGTGAGAAAACAAAAAAATGTGGATCCCAAGACACGAGAAGGCCCCCCGAGTTTCCAATTGATCTAACTGCACAAGACATCCAATCAATCCCAAGAGCAAACATGAAATTCCTAGCCTTCTCCTCATTCGTTAAGGTCTCTTGTAGAAAAATAACATTGGGTAAAGTCTTTGAGATAAGCCTGCACATAGAGGCCATTTTTAGGGGTCCTCCTACCCCTCTGATGTAAAGAGAAAGAAGTATCATGATTTTTCCCTTGCGAGGGATTTTATGCCTCTAAGCGCCCCTTGGTCAATAGTAGTAGAAAGTTGGTTAGCCGAAAATGAAAGGTTTTTACCCGATTTTTTGTGAGCACTTCTAGTCTTAACTGGAGATAATTCAAGTCCCAAACCCCATGACCTTGTAAGGTCCTTCCCATATGAGACTCCTAAACTACCAAAGGATTTTTCCACATCATTGAGCCCCCCCGAAACCACAACAACTTTCCCCAAGTAAGTCGGAATTGGGACAGGACTAGCAACCTCCCTATAGGATGGTACCAAGTCGGATAACATCCTATCAAAAGAATGCTCACTAGTTGCATGTTCTCCATAACTAGGTAGGAGAGGTGAACTACCACCGAAAAAATCTCTGGAAGTACAGGGTTAATCACGTCAAGAGTATCAACAACAGAGGTGGAAGGCACACACCCAACTACCAGTGAATCAGGAGTAACTAAAATAGTCTCAGGATTTGGATCCAAATCCTCTAAAACTTTATCATGAACCACAACCTTAACAGACACCTCATTTACACTGGACTCCTAAGGAACAAAAAGAATAGAGATGATCTCTTTCCCATTCAGATAAAGTGAAATACATGGAAGGTACGTAGTGTCTCAACTTACCAGTAAAGGATTTGTTAGGGGATGATGGACTTTCCAAGTCCCAAGCACCCGGGAAAGCTCCATGCTCCTGCGCCTCCAGCTCCGGAGAGTAGCCACTTGTGATATTCTCCTCCGAGAGTGCCTCGTCAATAGGCGCTCCAAAAGGATGGTGAAAATCCTTCCTTAGATGTCCATTTTGTCTGCAGCGTGAGAAACGGAAAGGAATCCCTAAATAGCCTAGTCTTTGAGCAAAAACTAGATCGTGCCATTCAATATCCAAAGATTCAAACAGTCCACCATGAATATCCACTTCCACCAGAATTTTAGCCAATATTTTGTCACTAGATTGTACTGTGTCCTCTGCTACCTTTATGAAATGTCCCAAAACCTTTCCTATGGCCTCCATAGCTTTAGAATTCCACAGCTACAAAGGAATACCCAAGAGAAAAAACCAGAGATGACGATAGCTAAAATACTTTGTCATCGGATTGAACTTAATCCTCCACCTCTTAAGCATAAGGCTGACACCTTCAAACACCCAAAAATTTTCTAAAATCCGAGCAGTGTGTTCAGGAATTTTGAAGACAAAGAAAAATCAACCCCTCGGCAAAGTCAAAATCACTGGGGAATAACCCAGAATGGGTACCCAAGTAACGCACATCCACTCCGAGACATAAAGTTTGCAGAGAAAACAGTAAGCCAACCTACCCATCAAAGCACACATGGCAAGAGAACAAGATTCTTCTAACCCAATGTCCATACCCATAACCATTTTCCTTTTAGTTCTTTTAGGTTTCCACACCCGCACATTTCGCTTTGGTGTGAATCTCTTCCCCATTAGACCACCTCCCTAAGACTCCAATGGCTAAGAAAAATGAGCAGTATTCAAACCAAACTCTTTAGCTGTAAAAACTTTGGTGCTAGACTCCTTAACAACACCAACTACACTAGCGTCTTCTGCAATCAGTCCAGAGACCCGGGAACTTCCTTACAAAAGGAAAGACATGACGAAGAAGGCTGGTAAATAGACTTTGGAACAAAGATAGTAGAAGGAAAAGCCTCCGCCAAAAGAGTAGTAGGTTCACATGAAGTCGCATTTAGTGGGCCATTACTACCTCGTTTTTTGCATAGATCATCCACCGTAGAGAGGAAGCTCGGGTGATCCCAAGGTTTCTCATCTACGACATTTAAGTGGGTGTTGACCTCACATTCCATTACAAAATGCCACCTAACCTTAAGAAACTACAACTTTTTGAAAAAATAATAAAACCAAAGTATGAACTGACTCTTTGGGATTGAGAACCAAACATAGGAAAGTCAGAAGTAAATAGGCGAAAATATAGTGGACCCAATCATAAAGGCCAGGATCTCGTTGCTAACGAAAACTGTCAGTTCGATGGCCCGAGCCCTTAACTACCTATCATTCCAAAATAAATACGAAAGGAAGGAAGCCAAACCGCTAAGTCTGGAGATCGATGGGTCTGGTAGAGAGCAAAAAAAAGAGGATTAAGCACACTAACCAAATACAAGACTCCTCCCTAACTAAACTAAAGAAGCCTCTATGGTTTATACCACCTTCATCAGACTAAACACCGCGGCCTATCAAGAGCAAGAAGCCATGAAACTTGCAACCCAAGAGAATCCCACCAAAACCAAAATTTGAAAATTGCTTGGCTCTCCTCCATCCTCATTAGAAAATGTAGTTACAAGACGATACAAGTCCCGTATGATACCTATGTGAGTTTCCAACTTAGTTTAGACTTATGAACACGATTTTGCTTACAAGTTAATTAAATAAAGGTTTATGAGTCTCCTTGCTCAAGGGCACTTTAAGTATGGGATCTTTTAATTCTTTGTAACATATCCTAAGAGATTTAGAGCATTGGGTCAATATATTAATATATTTTTATTTTTTAGTGAATTTAATATAATTAAATATGGATGATAACAATGATGACTATTGAGAGGGATCTTAGACACAGGTCATTATTGATTTTGGAGGAAAAATTGAATTACCTTATGAGTGAGGACTAGGAATCTCTTCTAACAATCAAGTTGAGGCATATGCTTTATTACAAGGTTTGTGTGTGGCTTTAAACTCTCAAATTCAATCTTTTATACTAGTGGGAGACTCAAGCACAATCATAAAATTGATGGCCACAAAATACCCTCCAACTAACTACGAGTTTGCTCCCATATTGGCTCGAGCTTAACATGAGGTTAGTAGCATTCAACGGATATTCTTCTTTTAGGTCTTGAGGCAAATAGATTCTCTTGCAAATGAAGTCACTTCTCTAAAAGTAGGGGAGCTAAGGATTAATGGTACAATAAATAATCAACTCACACCATAATCAAATTATTATGAATCCAATGGCAAGTATTGTCGCATTAACAATACACATGTCAATCATGTGCAAGCCTCATTTCGAATGTGAGACAATTAACTTGAAGAGACTAAAGCTTCCCCCTTGCATGCTCAAGCTCATGGAAAAGCAAGGATTTGAACCTCTAGATGGAATTTATCACTGGCTAGGTGGGATTATGGGAAATTATCAAGCAAGGCGTCATAAGGGATGTGGAAATTTGTTTCATCTAGTTGGCTATTGTCTATTAAGAGTCATTGTTGTCTACAGGTTGGTAATGATTGTCTCTAGTTTGGTGAACTTAAGGCTCGAAGGATATTTATATGGGTTTCTTTTTTGAGTTTTGAGTGTGCAGGGGAGCTTTTACCCTTTCAATTTATGCTTGAATTAGATCATTGTTTCCCTATCCTGGATTTTTACAATTTGATTAAGCACTCACACCTAATTTGTGAGGATTGTCTCTTTGGTTTTTTTGGTTATTTGTTCAGGGTCTTCAAGTTTTTTTGTATATGGAACCCATCAATTAGGGGGAACTTTGGTGGAGGCCTTGTGGTTTTGGAGATTCGACCTATTCCAGGTAACAAATTTGTTCTTTGGCCTTGGTGTTATGTTTTCTTAGTTGGTATGGCATTGTGTTCTTAGCTCTTGACTGTCAATTTGGGGAAGTTCTGGGGCGTTCTGTGGGCTTGTTGGTTTATTTGGATTCAGATTCTCAATGTGTTTCTAGTTCTATTCTGCTACTCTGGTTTTGGCTTAGCACTAATGGATTTCAAGGAGTGGCAAGAAATCAAGAGAATTCCTCAATCCCACAAAGAATTCATTGAATATAATAGAACTTCCATATTTTCGAACACCTCAAAAGCCCATGATAATGAACATTGGTCCATTTTTCAATTTGAATCTATTGTAGGTACACTAGTACAATAGAAATAACAAATGAACACCCTTGAAGTTGAATGCAATCTGTTAAGGAATATGGTAGTTGACTTGTGAAAAGATTCACAATTAGGGGCATCCAACCAATGTATTTTAGTGAATGCAGACCAAGGGAAGTTAAAGGAAGAGGATATTGTTCACTACCTGATTAAGGACATGCAGATCAGGAACCAAGACTCCGTCCCAACCAACATAGGCCTAGACGAGCCTACTAACCACCACATTTTCTGTTAATTTGATGTTTTTTAAAGTTATTAGAATCCTAGGAATTTACTTTAGAATCTACAGTTGTAGCAAGTATTGGGAAATTTACCAGCTGATATATGTAAGTTTTGTATTTTGTATGCAAGGAGCTATTCATGTTGCTTAAAACTTTTGGACCAATGTTATAATGTACTTGTGATGTCTAGCATAGCTACAACTTTTTGATAATACAAATTCCCCAGTTTTATTTTTATTTTTTAAATTGATGACGACCGAGAAAACAAATGATAGGGAATTAATTGGTTTGCTTTAACATTATATTTATATGATCGAAAAGATTGGAGAGTAGTGTTTCTAAATTTCCTTTATTTCGATGAGTTAACAAGTTATGAAGATTTGTAGTGTTATAAATGTCTTGGAAATGAGATTTAATGTGAGCATATGCAGGATATTATAAGATATAGAATTTGTCATCCTCTACCTTCTTAGTATCATAAAGTTGACAAATTCTTTAAGATATTTCCAACTCTCAATTTTACTATAAAATTATTTTAAGTAGAAGAGAAATATTTTTGATTTGTTAAATTGAAGTTAATGATCTCTTTATAATACATTAACTTTTTATTATTCTATATTTCTTGATTGAAACACATTTCTCTTTAAAATTATTTGATACCCAAAGAAACCAAAAAATATTATGTAATGAATTAAAATCTCCTATTGAACATTTTAAAATAAAATAATATATATTTGTATAATATTACATAATAATATATTAATAAGGAGAAAACCATGACAGGCGGAAGCTTATAAATAAAAAAACATTAAATGTTTAAAGTAAACATATATGTATGCAAAGAGAAAACTATTAAAAAAATTCTTATAAGGAGAAAAAATTGAAGTAAACATATATATGCAAAGTTAAACATATATGTATGCAAAGAGAAAACTATTAAAAGAATTCTTATAAGGAAAAAATTATTGTAATGTTAGAAAATTTTATTACAGATACAATCCAAGAATGTTAGGAAACGTTTCTAAATTTTTCTTGTAAGTTTTTTCTTCGGGAAAAAATATTTTTTAATAAATTTGTAGAATTTTAAACAAATTAATTTATAATATGTTTTATGTTACTTTTGGAGTGGAGAAAATCCATGTTTCTTTGTATTGGGGAGAGAGGCTTTTTCTACAGCCAAGTATAAAGAAGATGGATAATTCTTTCAGTGTTTAAGTGGTTTAAACATGTTAAATTATTTTTTATAAAATATTATAATTTTAACCAAGTATAAAGAACATGGATAATTCTTTCAGTGTTTAAGTGGTTCTAACATGTAATACTTTAATTTATTTTTTATAAAATATTATAATTTTAACCAAGTATAAAGAAGATGGATAATTCTTTTGTTTAAGTGGTTCTAACATGTAATACTTTAAAATTTTTTTTACAAAATATTATAATTTTAATCCTTTAAAACCAAAGATATATCTATATTTTTTTTCTTTTAATAAAGAAATTACGAAACATTAATATATTTGTTCAAAATATATATCAACTATCTAAAAATTAATAATACAATAAATATATGTATTAAATGTGAATTATATAAAAATAATAATAACACAATAAATAAAAATATAAAAGAATAATAATATGAAACAATAACAAAATGTGAATTATATAAAAATAATAATAACACAATAAATAAAAATATAAAAGAATAATAATATGAAACAATAACAAAATTATGAATTAAAAAAAATAAAAATAAAAATAGAAGAAGATGAATCTAGTAAAGATTTAAAACCCTTAAAAGAAATTTGATTTCCTATATTTGGTATGGTTCTAATAAAAATCTTAATAATAAAAATTTAAAAGAACTCATTGTGATGAAAATGGTATATAAATCGTCAATTCTCATTAATTTAATGGGTTAAGGTGTGAGTTTTATTTGCTAGGCGACTTGAGTTCAATACTCTTACAGTGTGTTTAGTCGAGATGAGACACCCAAAAATCTAACCACGTTAAGGGTTGGTGCGACATAGGCCGGGTGTGATCTTCAGATGATTTTGATGACTTAGATGTCCCTGAGTTGTGGTTTCTTAGCAAACAATTAAAATGTTAACCCCACAAATGACAAACATTTCTAACAAAACAAAAATGATATATAAATAAATGTTATTGTAAACTAATACTAATTTGTAAAAAGGTTTTTAATTTACATGTATTAAGTAATATAATAAGAAATATCAAGAATGCAAATAAAATATCTACAAAGGGAAACATTAAATTATTTGTCAGCAAAACATTCTTTGATGTGAACTTTGATTCAAGTTTATTTTAAATAAATTTTTATTTTATTAAAATATAAGTAAGAAGATTTAAATAAAAAATATAGTTAGTAATTTGCAATTAAAATAAATTGCACTTCCATTTGAATAAATTTTAAAGTTGTGTTCTTGGTGTTTTAATCAACATAGATTCACTTTTTATGAGAAATAAAGACTCACGCTAAACCAACCGAGAAAGAGAAAACAAATTTAAAGATGAAATAAACGAAAATCACACACATTACACATAGATTTTACCCTGGAAACCTAAAACCGAGAAAGACAACATTCCTTGAGCATCTTGCTCTCTTGTTGTCTCATTCATTCATTGAATAAAGAATTACATTACTAACATTGGTATGTACCTAAGACACAATCACCATCATACTCTCTTGCTTTACACAAGAACAACCCTATAGCCAATTTGTCTTACATCTACATGTCTTGTAACCTTCTTCTAAATATTAGCATGAACATCAACTTAATACAATTACAACATGCCTTATTTATAGGCTTTACAACATGAAAAAACCTAAATCATGGGGCCCAAAAATGGTTACAGATCCACGTAGATGATTGGCTACAAATCCCACAAATCTCGGAATTCTGTTACAACCGACTTCATTCGATTTACCAATTGACTACACATTTGATCTCCAGTCGGTCTTCAGTCAGTACCACTCAACCTCCTATCCTCCTCATGTCGAATGACCTTTCAAATTCTCGTCGATCACTTTGAATTCGACTTTCCCGGTCGATCACTTCGACCTTTGACTTAACCATTTACTTGACTGAACTCTTTAGTCGACTTATCACCCGATCAATCGACTTCAAATAAACAATCAAATGACTATTCTATCACTACAAAGAATATAACAACCCAACATTCTCCCACTTGTTTTATTCTTTGCTGATATAGGAGAACATGAACATTTGTTCACTGACCCAGGGCAACAATGCCCATTTCCTCTCTACATCAAGAGAACAACACCTTGTTACTTTCCACCATGTCTCTCACGAAATGGTATTGTACATCAATATGCTTCATCCTGGAATGGTACGCTAGGTTCTTTGCCAAAAATATTGCACTTTGACTATCGCAATTTATCTTCATAACTCTTTGTTCAAACCTGATCCCTGAACACAATCGATGCATCCATACTGCTTCTTTGCTTCCATGAATGGCTACAATGTATTCAACTTTTGTTGTTAACAAGGCTACAACCGCATGTCGCTTACTCATCCATTTGATTACTCCACCGAACATCTTGAACACATATCCATTGGTCGACCTTCATCAATCCAGATCTCCAACCTAGTTTCAGGTTTCCCTTGGTAGCATAGAGCATAATATTTTGCGCCACACAAACACTTGAACACTCTCTCGACAATTATCCAATGATCTTTCCTAGGTGTTGACATGTATCTACTCAATACTCCCACTGCATGAGAAATGTCTGGTTGAGTGTAAACCATTACATACATTAAACTACCAACAACAGTAGCATAGGGAACACATGCCATGACCTCTATTTCTTCATGTGTCTTTGGACATTGTTCAACAGTTAGTTTTTCTCCCACAAGAATTGGTACCTTGACTAGTTTGCAATCTTGCATGTTGAAACGCTTCAAAACTGTTTCAATGTACTTCCTTTGGTTCAACCAAAGATTTCTAACTACCTGATCTCTCTTGATCTCCATTCCCATAATGAAGTTCATTGCACCAAGATCCTTCATGTCGAACTTGGAGGACAATTGTTCCTTCACCTCCTTTATTGCATCCATGTTGTTTCCAACCAACAACATGTCATCAGCATACAAAGCTACATATATGAAACGACTGGCTTCTTTCTTGGAATATACACAATAATCAACCTTGCTTCTCACAAATCCCAAACTAAGGATGTAGGTGTCAAACTTTTGGTACCACATCCTTGGTAATTTATTTAGACCATAAAGGGATCTATTAAACTTGAACACTAGCTCTTTATTTCCCTTTACTACAAATCCTTTAGGTTTTTTCATTTAGATTTCTTCTTCCAGGTCCCCGTGTAGGAACACTATCTACACATCCATTTTCTCTATCTCAATGTCAAATGTTGTAGCTAGAGACATTTTTGTTTTGTTTGCTATCATTTATGTTATTTGCAGGTATACCTTGTGGTCTAAGAAACCGCGACCCAGGGTCATCTAAGTTGTCAAAATATCTAAGGGGTCACACTCGACCTGGGCCACACCAACCCTTAAAACGGATGGACTTTTTTGGGTGTATCCTCCCAACAACCACAATTTTCGAACCTTGTCCTCCTTACATAAAGAAACCCTTGAAATCTGATCATGCTAGCAAGATTTGACTGCAGTTAGAGACATTTGTACTCTAATAGAAGTTAATTTTACAACAGAGGAAAATAACACCGAATTCGCCTCCTTCGACTTGGGAATATCCTTTCTCTACCAGTCGAGCTTTGAATTTCTTGACTTCTCTTATTGTGTTCATCTTTTTCTTGAATACCAACTTGCTACCGACGGGTTTTCTTCCATTAGGTAATTCAACCATATCCCATGTCTCATTTTTGTACAAGGATTCCATTTCTTCGACCATGGCATCCTTCCAGAGTTTACCATATGTCGAGTCAACTACCTCCCTGATTGACTTGGGCTCTTTGCCACTGGTAGATAACACAAAATCAAAATGAAAATCAGGTGGACTATATCTTTCAGTTGGTTTTCTTACTCGTTCAAACCTCCTCACTACTAGAGTCGGTTGTTCTACCTCTTCATCTAATTCAGTCGAGACATCTGAATAATCTTCTTCGTTCCTTAGTTCAAACACTAGCTTGTCTAGTTCTTTCTTCATTTTAACCTCTGCAAACTCGAAAGTTCCACCGACTTCCATGAAGACCACATATCAACTGTACAATGTTTTCCTCGATGCAGGATCCAAAGCTTATATCCTTTCATTCCATCCTTGCACCCAATGAAAATACACTTGATTGCCTTCTTGTTCATCTTGTTCCTCTTTTCCTTGGAAGCATGTGAAAATGCATCATAGCCAAACACTTTGATATGTGAAATCAAAGGATTCTTGCCAAACCATAACTCATGTGGAGTTGAGTCGAATAGCACTGATGAAGGAGACCTATTTACCAAATATTTTGCAGTGGTGATTACCTCTGCCCAGAATTATTTTGGAAGCCCGACACCGGTGAGCATTCTACTTTCCTTGTTCATCAACGTCATGTTCATTCTCTCAATGAATCCATTTTTTTTTGGGGTGTATGGTGTGTTTTTTTGGCTTGCTATGCCACATTTCTTGCAGAACTGCTCAAAATTCTTTCCACATAATTCACCACCATTTTCAATTCTTAGCACCTTGATCTTCTTATCTGTTTGGATTTCCACAAGAGATTCAAATTCTTTGAATTTCTCAAAAACCTCTGATTTTATGGGCTTGGAGTTATAATACTCAGGTGTTGGGTGTTAAAATGAAGAAACCATCCATTTTAAGAGTTTTTGCAAGTTAAAGGGGGTGGTTCCCCCATCATTGTGAATAGCTCAAAGTCCTTTTTCACCAATGTGTCCCATTCTTTGGTGCCATAACATGGTTAGTTCAATTTGACAAAGAACAGTTGAATTGTTTTATATCGACTTAGCCTGAGTTGAGTTGATTCAAGTCAAAGTCGAGTAGACTTTAGGAACATCAATGATGTTCCATCCAGTCAAGTAGACTTTAGGAACATCAATGATGTTCCATCCAGTCGAGTCGACATTCCCTAAAAACTTGTATAGGGTTCCAATATGAACTTATTTCATTAAGACCATTGCACCCCTGACCATTTTGCATGTATCATTCTACAATAGTGTGTGCATTCCTACATCAATCATATTACTGACGGATATTAATTTTTAATCTTTCCAAACTCGGAATATGTAGCACACCTGGAAGGGTTCTACTCCTCCCACCTACAGTATCAGTCAGACTCTTCCCCATCCAACAATTTTTGTTTTCAACTCGTCCCCCAAGAACACATATCCCCTTTCATATCTCTTATTCGCAGAATCATTCTCTGTGAGGTGACATATGAAAGGATTCTCTTGATTCAATAAACCAAACATTTTGATCTGACTCTGTACTGGTCGACGCCAGATACAGATTGCCTCCTTTATCGAGAGTAGTCTTTCTCTTAGTAAAATGCTTCTTGTCAGATCATGTACTAACTTTTGTTTCCCTCAACTTGTAGTCTCTTTTATAATTCCCAAGTTTACTACATTTCCAACATCTTCTCATTCACTGAACCATTATTTTAGATCTACCCTTAAATTTAGACTTTCTACCAGAGCATTTGCCTTTATCTATGTCAATCGATCGACCTCTCACCATCAAGGATTTTTTGGTCAATCCTTCCATGTTCTTCCATATCATTTATTCTGACAATAGAGATGCACAAATGTGGTCGAATTACTCTCTATATCCATGACTAAGTTATCTTGAGAGTTTGGCAAAGAACATAATAGGCTAATACATTTATTCTCCTCAATGATTTTAATATCCAAAGGCAATAACTGACTTATTAAAGTATTGAATTCATTTATATTCTATGTTACCAATCTCTCGTCACTTATCCTCAGAAGATAAAGTTTCTTCTCCAAGAACAACTTGTTTACCAGGGATTTCGAATGGTACAAGCTTCCTGAATTGTTCCATAGTTTATGTAATATGCCAGATATAAAAAGTATGCAAAACAAAAATAAAATGCTAGAAATGGCAGATAAACAACAATATAACCAGAACAATCACCACATTAACACTGAAATGATATCAAAATAACACCAGAAAGAGCACTTTGATTATGAGAGCAATGTTCATGGGCCTCTTCGAGGGGGAAACCTCCAGTCGAGCAGAGCTCTATTACAATAATATCCAAGTTAGGGTTCTCATACCCTTGACTCCTATTTATACTAAATATGTCTATAAATAGAACCATCTAGAGGAAGATCCTTCTAGAAGCGAAAGCTTCTATTAAGTTTTCTTGAATTCGACTTATTATACTTTATTGCAAGGCCTTATTAATATTGACCTTTATTACATTAGAATACAGTGTTCTACCTATTTGAGGGGTTAGGTCCCTAACATTTCCTCCCCCTTAAAAACAACCTTGTCCTCAAGGCTTGAGATGTGGAAATTGTTGTAGAATGGTAGTTGGTTCCCAAGTGGCATCTGCAGGAGTTGTATCTTTGCACTAGACTAACACTTCCTTGATGGTTCCCTGACGTAGGCGACGCTCATGCTGGTCCAAAACTGCTTGTGGTTGTAGCCAAATGGAGCCTTCTTCGTCCAAATCGGGAATGTTGGTTTGAGTTTGGCACTTAGTTCCAATCACCTTCTTTAAGCATGAAACATTAAAAACAAGATGTAGCTTAGAATTACTAGGCAAAGCTAACTGATAGGCCACCTATCCCACATGCTTGAGAACTGTATAAGGACCATAAAATTTGGGCGCTAGCTTCTGAAAATGCTCGGCCTTGAGGGAAGTTTTCTTATAAGGTTGCAATCAAAGAAACACCTAATCCCCTTATGCAAAATGACATTTAGAGTGACTTTGATTTGCTTGTTGCTTCATGTGATTCCGGGCCATGACCAGATTCTCTTTGAGGGTATGGAGAATAGAATCTCGAACTGTAAGTGTTTGTTCAACCGCCTGGACCTTCGAGACACATGGTAAATATGAGAGAACTGACGATGGCTTTTGTCGATATATCGCTTCAAAAGGATTCATGCGAGTAGCTGTATGGTATGAAGTGTTGTACCACCATTCAGCTAGGGGTAACCATTGAGCCCACTAATTTTTCTTTTTTGATGCAAAACACCTCAAATATGTTTCCAAACACTTGTTGACAACTTCAGTTTGACCATCCATCTAGGGATGATAAGTTGTGCTGAGATGAAATCGGGTGCCTTGTAGCTTGAATAGTTCTTGCCAAAAATTGTTGGTGAAAGTTGGGTCTCGATCACAAACAATAGAATGTGGCATGCCATGAAGCTTGAAGACATGATCCAAGAAACGTTGAGCCACTGTGGATGTTGTAAATGGGTGTTGAAGAGAACATAAATGAGCATAATTGGAAAGGCAATCAACTACCACCATGATGACTGATTTATGTTGGAATATTGGTTGTTGCCATTGATGTCAACCCTAGTCATTGGTTTTGGACCGCAAGATTGATAAAGGACAATGCACATGCAGATACAACACCCATCAATGGATAGTATACATCATGTTGTTTCCAGTGGTATGTGGCACGTCACATGGATCCTCATGGTTGAGGAGAAATGATTTTTTTAAGATGACAAAGTGAATTGAAGAAGGAAGTGCATGTACGCCCTGAAGATAATTAAAGAAAAGAATTACAAAATAAGAAAGTGTCAGGTCGGCCCTAATGTTAAAAGGAAGTGACATAAATGGTATAAATAAATATCATTATACATTCATTTGATACACAAGTCGAATTTCAGAGGAAATCAGAAGTAAAGAAGGCCAGATTTCAAGGGAGGATGAAGTCTTTTGGTGATGTGTTCTAAGGTATGTTATTTTCAGGTTATCTTACCATTTTCGCTATAAATTTTTTTTCTAGAACAATTCAGATGGTGAAATTGATATGGTATTGAGAGGACATATCAAGGTACCTATGTTAAAATTTTCATCTCTTGATTCGCTACAATTATGGAGATACACTCTATGGAAGATAGGGTTTTTTACCAGTCCTGAAGCTAGTCAATAAAAAGGTGTTCCGGGTAAAACAGTCATAACTTCTTCATAGAGAATCCAAATGAAGTGGGACCAATTTCATTAGAAATAGTATAGACTATATTTTTTTGTGTGTGGGTTTCAGAATCTGATGTTAAATATTGAGCGCGGGGAATTATGTACAAGTTCTCTCTCCTGAATAAACTAGAATTGAATAAAGTCTACCATTCTTTCTATAACTTGTTTTTGGGGAGGATTCAAGGAGTGAAACTTGGAGGAGTTTCATAGAATACATTGAGTAATATTATCTATGGGATCAGAGTATTCCAAGAATTGAATAATTTCATAAATTGAAGAAGTCTCAGGAAGCATTATCAGGTTCTATGTGATGGTTGGTTGATGGTCATGATTTAATGTAAAGTTTTATTATCTCTCATATATTCTTGGGTGGAAGGAAGGGGAAAGGATGGAGAGGTCAACCCTCTCTTGATATTGGAGGATTGTATCTTCCTCTTGGAGTTTTATCCCTCTCTTTATATTTGGAAGTTGTAGCTACCTTTGGAAGTCATTTCTTCCCTTGAACAATAACTATTGATTATTTCTCATATATTGTGCATGGTGTATTTTGGTGTATTGGTGTAACTCTTATACTATTGTTCATTTCTCATTGGATATAATTGAATGGTTTAAGTATAAGTTGAAAAGGTTTTTAAATTGTACTTGACACTGATTCACCCCCCTCTCAGTATCAACAATTGGTATCAGAGCAGGTTGCCTTCAAAACAATTTAACCACTGGAAGGAAAATCCTGAGGAGAGATGGATGACCATGAACACATTTCAAATGGGATTCAAAAATTTGATGGAAGAAATTATGCATACTGGAGTGATAGAGTGAAAACTTATCTAACGGCTTTGGGAGTAGACATTTGGTACTTAGTTGTAAATGGCTATGTAATCCCAAATAATGCTCCAAATGATCCAAATGAGAAGAAGCTTATGAGTTGTAATTCAAAAGACAGACATGTTATTCTAGCAGCATTAGCACCAACCATTGCTAGAAAAGTGATGCGTTGTAGCACTACTAAAGAGGTATGGGACAAACTCAAGAGTATCTTCGAAGGTGATCCAAAAGTTAAGCAGGTCAAGCTTCAATGACATAGAGCAGAATTTGAAAATTTGAAGATGAATGAAAAGGAAGGTATTGCAACCCATCTTCTTAGAGTTGATGAAGTTGTTAATGCTATCAGAGGATTAGGTGAAGATCTCGATGAATCGTTGGTTGTACAAAAAGTGTTGAGATCACTTCTCTTGAAGTATGATGCTAAGGTCTCCGCCATTGAAGAAACTAAGGACTTGACCAAAATGACAATGGATGAATTACATGGGTCTCTTATAGCATATGAAATGAGAACAGGTACATAAAGTGACCAGCCAAACAATGAAGCAGCCTTTAAATCCATAAAGAAGACAAAAGACAAGGATAATGACCTTGATGAAGAAATAGCAAATTTAGTAAGAAGGTTCCAGAAGGGAAGTGGAAGATACAAAGGTAAGTCTCCTCTCAAATGCTTTAACTATGGTAGAATATGACATATTGTTGAAAATTGCTACTATAAAAATAGAAGTCTCAATAATAAAAAGATATTCTACTCCAAGGATGATGACATCTCCTCATATGAGAGTGATGAAGAAGATAATGATGGAGGAGAAGTCCTCTTCATAACCCAAGAAACCCAGGATGATGATCACAAGAATTCTAAAGAAGAATAAATCATTTGTGAAGAATATTCAAATGAAGAAACCAACCTTGATTCCTTTTGGGGATACAAAGACAATGCAGAGAGTGAACAAGAAGATGAGAATCTTGAAAAGTTGAAGCATGTTGAAACTGAAAATAGCAAGCTTA
>ML781549.1:1352637-1363129 GCA_009831015.1 Picea engelmannii | reverse complement strand
CAAGATAGAAGACTAGAATTCAGAAGGAATGAGACATCAAGAAGATCCTCTCCCATCAGGTATGAAAGCAATCATTATGAAGGAAACTACAGAAGAATAGATCGTGAACCTAGATGGACCACACCACAAAGAAGATCACTTACTCTCAGGTATCAAAAAAAAATTCTTGGACATTGTTATACTTGTGGAAAGTTTGGACACAAGGAAATCAATTGTAGAATCAATGAAAGGAATAACTATGCAAGCTACATGAATGGTGAAAATAATAGATATGGAAATGTTCGTAGATCTATCAACATAAATTATAATCCATTTGACCCATTAAAGGATCAAAATGTTGTATGTTACAAGTGTAATAATCTTGGTCACAAAGCATGAGATTGCGGAGAGATGAAGGAAGATAATCGTATGCCAAAAGTCTATATACCAACTACAACATGGAAAAGGAAAGAATTTCCACACAATGAAAATTGTCGAATAGCATTGGTTGCTAAAGAATGCAAAGAAGAAGATGAATGGTTCATAGACAGTGGGTGCTCATCTCATATGACCGGAGATCAAAGCAAATTTGTCAGCTTGAAGAAAAAGGGTGGAAATGTTGCATTTGGAGATGACTCATATACCAAAATACTTGGAAAAGGAACTATAAAGCTTGGAAGTGAAAATGTAAAAGCAGGAAAAGTCCTATTGGTTGAAGATCTAAAGCATAATCTCCTCAGTGTCAGCAAAATATGTGATCAAGGATACACTCTTATGTTTGACTCCCGAAAATGTAAAATCAGAGAAAATAACTCAGGAAGATTGGTTGCAATTGCAACAAGAAGACCGAACAACATATACATCATATACATGAAGAAGAGAGAGAACACAGAAGCTACACAAAAGGATTCCAAGGAAGAAAAAGTCCCAAAGACCAAAAATAAGGATGAAGTGTTATTGAGTGCCACATGTTCAGGGGGAGCAGCCCCAAAGAAGAAGGTTACCTTTTGCCATTAAACTCAGAGGGAGAAGCTCTACCCTTTTCCATTGATGTCAAAGGGGGAGAGAAATTGGGATCATGATGATAGGGGGAGCATGAGTGTTGTCATCAATGAAAAAGGGGGATATTGTTGGAATATTGGTTGTTGTCATTGATGTCAACTCTAGTCATTGGTTTTGGACTGCAATATTGATGAAGGAAAATGCACATGCAGATACAACACCCATGGATGGATAGTATACATCATGTTGTTTCCATTGGTATGTGGCACATCACATGGATCCTCATGGTTGAGGAGAATTGAATTTTTGAAGATGACAAAGTGAATTGAAGAAGGAAGTACATGTAGGCCCTGAAGATAATTAAAGAAAAGAATTACAAAATAAGAAAGTGTCAGGCCAGCCCTAATGTTAAAAGGAAGTGACATAAATGGTATAAATAAATATCATTATACATTCATTTGATACACAAGTCGAATTTCATAGGAAATCATAAGTAAAGAAGGCCATATTTCAAGGGAGGATGAAGTCTTTTGGTGATGTGTTCTAAGGTATGTTATTTTCAAGTCATCTTACCATTTTCACTTTAAATTTTTTTGTAGAATGATTAAGATGGTGAACTTGTTATGGTATTGAGGAGACATATCAAGGTACCTATGGTAAAATTTTCATCTCTTGAGTCGCTATAATTATGGAGATACACTCTGTGGAAGATAGGGTTTTTGACTAGTCCCAAAGCTAGTCAATAAACATGTGTTCCGGGTAAAACAGTCATAAATTCTTCATAGAGAATCCAAATGAAGTGGGATTAATTGAATTGGAAATAGTACAGACTTTAGCTTATTTTGTGTAGGTTTCAAAATCTGATGTTAAATATTGAGCGCGGGGAATTCTGTACAAGTTCGCTCTCCTGAATAAACCAAAATTGAATAAAGTCTACCATTCTTTCTATAACTTATTTTTGGGGAGGATTCAAGGAGTGAAACTTCGAGGAGTTTCATAGAATACATTGAGTAATATTATCTACAGGATCAGAGTATTCCAATAATTTAATTATTGCATAAATTGAAGAAGTCTCGGGAAGCATTATCAGGTTCTATGTGATGGTTGGTTGATGGTCATGATTTAATGTAAAGTTTTATTATCTCTCATATATTCTTGGGTGGAAGGAAGGGGCAAGGATGGAGAGGTCAACCCTCTCTTGATATTGGAGGATTGTATCTTCCTCTTGGAGGTTTATCCCTCTCTTTATATTTGGAAGTTGTAGCTACCTTTGGAAGTCATTACTTCCCTTGAACAATAACTATTGATTATTTCTCATATATTGTGCATGGTTTATTGTGGTGTATTGGTGTAACTCTTATACTATTGTTCATTTCTCATTAGATATAATTGAATGGTTTAAGTATAAGTTGAAAAGTTTTTTAAATTTTACTTGATACTGATTCACCCCCCTCTCAGTATCAACAATTTATTGCCCGATTTAGGTAAGCCTGTAATATAATCCATAGAGATATCCCTCCAAATAGCAGGTGGAATCGAAAGCGATTGTAGTGTGCCAGGAGATTTGACTGTTTCACCCTTGTTGCATTGAAACACATCAGATTCGATCACAAAATTATGAATGTCTTGTTTCATACCATCCCCCAAAAAAGAACATTTGACCCTGTCATAGGTTTTGGTAAACCCGGAGTGCCCAACTGTGGGTGTAGCATGAAGCTTAGAAAGCACCATGGATTTAAGTTTTGATTGTTTACTTAAATACAAACAGACTTTGTATCGAAGCTCATCATGGAGCCAAGAGTACCCTGAGGGAACTGGAGAATTGGCTGCAATTGTTGTATCAGACGCAAACTTTTGGGATCATGTAGCCATTCCTGACGAACGTCTTGGAGCCAATCTGGTACAATGAAGGAGAGAGAAAAAAGGGAGCCTTCATCTTCATATTTTTGGGAAAGTGCATCTGTAACCACATTGTCTTTGCCTTTCTTGTAAATGATATCATAATCATATCCAAAGAGCTTAGTCACCCATTTTTTTTGCTCTGGGGAGGAAATGCGTTGTTCCAGAAAATACTTGAGGCTTTGATGATCTGTCTTAATTTGGAAGCGTTTCCCCAATAGATAAGGGTGCCAGAAATCAACGGCATGTATAATAGCCAACATTTCCTTTTCATAGATTGATTTGCCCAAATTTCATCCAGACAGTTGTTTGCTGGTAAATGCCAAAGGACGACCCTATTTCATAAGGACAACGTCAATAACTTTCCCTAAAGCATCACATTCCAGGACAAAGGTCTTTGTGAAATCAGGAAGGGCCGGGACTGGAGTGGTGCACATGGCCATATTCAAGGTTTGAAAATCCTGAGCAGTTGTTGGAGTCCAAGTGAAAGAATTATTTTTAAGGAGTGTGGCGAGAGGTGCCGCAATCTTTCCATAATTATTAACAAACTTGAGATAATAACCTGTTAAGCCCAGAAATCCTCGCAATCTTTTGAGACTCTTTGGGTGAGTCCAGTCTTGCATAGCTACGATATTTTTAGGATCCACCCTGACGTCGTTCTTGCCAACAAGATGACCCAATTACTCAACTTTTGAGGCTCTAAAAGCACATTTAGATTGTTTCAGGAAAAGTTGGTGTTGAGAGAGTAGATGGAGAATGCGGTCCACATGAGAAATATGGTCTGTCCAGGCTTTCTATAGATGAGGATATCATCAAAGAAAACTAAGACAAAATGACGGAGAAAAGGGAGAAAGACATGATTCATGAGGCTTTGGAAGGTGGAGGGGAAATTACACAAGCCAAAGGGCATGACCAAAAACTCATAGTGGCCCTCATGAGTTCTAAAGGCAGTCTTAGGAATGTCTTCCTCTTTCATATGGATCTGATGGTAGCTAGAACGAAGATCGATTTTAGTAAAGAACTGGGTGCCACTCAATTCATCCAAGAGGTCATCAATGACAGGAATGGGAAATTTGTCTTTAATGGTGAGCTTGTTGAGGGTGCGGAAGTCAGGAAACATGCACCAAGAACCTTATTTATTTAGGACCATGACCACAGGAGAAGAGTAGGGGCTTGTACTATCACGGATAATGCCTGCGTTAAGCAATTCTTGAACCATTTTCTCAATTTCATTTTTTTAAAGGGGTGACGATAGGGACGGATATTGGGAGGAAGGCTTCATGGTATAAGGGGAATGGAATGATCATGAACACCACGGGAAGGCAGGAGTCTCTGGGGAGTGGAAAAGACCAACTGATGTTTAGAGAGGATGGATTGGAGGTCTTGCGGCACAGAGGGTGTCTCAGTTTCCTGTATGGAATGGAGTTGGGCAATAACGCTAGAATGACCTTTTTTGAGCATCTTTTCCATGCGATGGGAACTAATGATCTCAGGTGAACCGACGGTGATGCCCTGGAACTTATATTTTTGGCCCTCCTGGTCGAATTGCATGGTTAATTCCTTGAAATCCATGAGAATGGGACCCAAATTCCTTAGCCTGTCTGCACCTAGCACAATTTCACAACCTCCCATGTCGATAGAAAACATATGAGATTTAAGGTGGTAGTCACCAATTTAGAGACACACATTTTCACAATGCCCTCCACATTTCATGGAGCCACCATTGGCAATCATGATTTCAAAATTATTGACTGCATGGATATAGCAATGAGTTTCTTGGGCAATGCGGCGATGAATAAAATTATGAGTGCTTCCACTATCAACAAGAATGATGACCTTCCTATGCTTGATGTAACCGATTAGCTTGAGGGTTTGGGGAGCAGAGAAGCCAGTGAGAGCATTTAGGGAAATGATCGGTTCGGGAGGGTCTGAGGGGGGGGGGTTATGTCAGTGGTTTCAGGTGACTCAGACACAAGGGGAGTTTCAACATCCTCTTCTGAAATATCCTCCAAGATGGCCATAAAACGCTTTTGTTCCTTACACTTGTGGCCCGGAAAATATTTGTCATCACAATTATAACAAAGGCCTTTGAGTTGGCGTTCATCCATTTCATCCCTGGTCAATTTTTGGATCTTTAGTGGAGCAAAGGGAGTAGTGGCATTTATTAGTTTGGTGCGAGGAATAAAGGAGGGTTTCCAGTTTTGAGAAGATACAACATGTTGTGCTTCTTTATCTCTTTTATTAGCCTCCACCCAACTCTGAGGCTAGGCCATGAGGACATGGGCACGAATATCATCCTTGAGGCCACTGATAAAACATTCTCGGAAAAAGGCATCATACATGCCCTCTGTCCGAAAATCCAGGCACTCAAAAGCAGTTATAAAATCTTCCACTGTTCCTGATTGTTTCAACTTTGTCAAACGGACTAAATGGTTGGTGTCAATGTCAAAGCATTCATAAAGCTCTGCCACAAAGTGTGTCCAAGCAATATACCCTTGACGGGAATTTTTTCTCCATTGCCACCATTTCCAATGTTCTTGATCTAGATGGAGAACACCATAGCAGAGTTTGGCCAAGTCATATGTAATGCTATATAAAGAGAAATAATGTTCCATTTGGGTTACCCAACCAGTGGGATCTGAGCCATCAAATTTGGTCGCATCCACCCGCGGAAGGTGTAAGTCATGCTGAAAGTGATGGGGCTAAAAATTATGGGAATGAAAGGAATTTTTAGCTTCGATATGTGGAGGTGGGTCAGATAAAGGGTTATCTGCAAGGATATGTAGCTTGGTGCAGATCATCGAAATGACAGATTCAAGCTAACTAGTCATGTCTTGTTTGAGTTCCTCGATTGAGGCGGTGATGGGGGACTGCATGGTGGTATTGATGGAGACAACATTGGCACTAAATTGTTTCACTTCTTGTTGGGTATCTAAGAAATTAGATTGCAAGGTATTGAATCGAGCTTCCAAGTCTTGGCTACGGGTATGGGCCATGATGACTAGGGAACCGAAACGGGGCAGGTGGGGTCCAAAAATTTGCTGAAAAATGATATGTATGAATGTGATAAGGGCGAAGAGATAAATCCAATTGAATAGGTCTCAAATAATGGTGCAAAAATTTCCAGATATTTTTTTTTACACCTGCGGAGTTATACTCCGGTCTGAAGAATACTGCAGTGATGAAATTCCCAAATGCTTAACTAGGAAGAAATGTGTAGTGATTTGGCAACCCGAACATGGTTGCCCAGCAATAGGTCTTGTTTGTTTAATGTTTTTGTTTCCGTCCCCAAGGGTTAGGTATTCAAGGGTTCTACAGACAAGGGTTTTCCCTATGCTATAGCTCTCTAATATACATGTGGGGTCCAACAATAGCACTCGGCCCAATATCTCAGGGCACTAACTAAGGAGGCTAGATTGTGCCTTTAGCCGTACTACCCGACTACCCAGGTACTAGAGAGTATCTTCTCGAGTGATTTTCTCAGTGGCACTACAACAGTCAGGCGGCCGATCAGTTTATCTAAAGAGGGATTTAGGAAATCTAGGTCGATCCGTACACATGTGATGTCTGATGCACTACCACTCGAAGGGGTACCAACAGGGGTTACAATGGTGGCCAACATATGTGCGCTTAAGTACCACTTTTATTTCCTGCGTGTATGAATCCCTTAACCGTGGGTTTATGTGCGTAACGACAGATCTCTGTGGCTTAAAGAGGCCAAAATACGTCTCTACCCTGAAAAAAAAATTAGCACACAATTTCTGCCAAGGAAAGTGCTCTGATACCACTTGTAATATGCCAGATATAAAAAGTATGCAGAATAGAAATAAAATTATAGAAATGGCAGATAAACAACAATATAACCAGAACAATCATCACATTAACACTAAAAAGATATCAAAATAACACCAGAAAGAGAACTTTGATTATGAGAGCAATGTTCATGGGCCTTTTCGAGGGGGCAACCTCTAGTCGAGTAGAGATCTATTACAATAATATCCAAGCTAGGGTTCTCATACGCTCGACTCCTATTTATACTAAATATGTCTATCAATAGAACCATCTAGAGGAAGATCCTTCTAGAAGCGGAAGCTTCTATTAGGTCTTCTTGCATTCGACTTATTCTACTTTATTGCAAGGCCTTATTAATATTGACCTTTATTACATCGGAATACATTGTTCTACCTATGTGAGCAGTTAGGTCCCTAATAGTTTATTTCCATATTCTTCACCTGTGACATTTAATAATACTGAATCTACAGGACACAGGTGAATCGTACTCCTTTCCCTTCTTTTGAGTTTCTCCCATTCTTCCATTGACATACATGTCGAGATGGTTCCTGGGCATACTGCTACCCATTTTTCTCGATCTACAGGGAGATATTCATTTTTAAGCTTCCAAAGTTCAAAATTTTGGACATTGAATTTTTCAATCTCTATCCTCTAGCTGCTTTCCATTAATTCAATCATAGATTTAAAGATCTATGACCTACAACTCCCACTGGACCTAGGTTTAGCTCAGATCCAAGATGTTCTTAACCTTTCTCTAGTATGACTTATATAGAGCAACAAATAAGCTATGATACCATTTATTGAGAAATAAAGACTCACACTAAACCAAAGAAGAAAGATAAGACAAATTTAAAGATGAAATAAATGGCAAACACATAGTACACAAATATTTTACCCTTGAAACCCAAAATTGGGAAAGCCAACATTCCTTTAGCGTCTTTCTCTCTCATTGTCTTATTCATTCATTGAATAAATAGCTACATGACTAACCTTGCTCTACACCTAAGACACAATCGCCATTATACTCTCTTGCTTTACACAAGAACAACCCTACAGCCAATTCGGCTTACATATACATGACCAGTAACCTTCTGCTAAAGATTAGCATGAACATCAACTTAATACAATTACAAGGCACCTTATTTATAGCCTTTAAAACATGAAAAACCTTAAATCATGGCCCCCAAAAATGGTTATAGATCCAAGCAGATGATTGCTACAAATCTAACGAATTGCAGGGTTCTATTACAACCAATTTATGTCGGTTTACTAGTCGACTACCCAGTGGACCTCTAGCCTGTCTTCAGTCCAATACCACTTAAATTCTTGTTTTCCTCCTATCGGTTGACCTTTCGACTTCCCGTCAATCACTTCAACTTCAAATTCCCCCTTCGATCACTTCAACCTTCAACTTAACCATCGAGTCAACTTAACTCATCAACCGATTTATCACCCAGTCAATCCACTTCAACTAGATAGTCAGATGAATTTTCTATCACTGCAAAGAATATAACAACCCGACAATCTTAACTTCAAATCTATCATGTGTCAAGAGGGATCAAATTCCTTGATATACAAATCCTTTATCAAAATTTTGAATATAAAAATAAAATGCACATTAAAAAATTTGATTCCTCTCAAAACAAGATACATTCGAAGTTAATTCAAAGTTAACATGAATCTTAAAATAATTTTGACTTTATTAAAAGAAGGTTGAATCTTCTCAATTTTAATGTTTTGATGAGATATTTCATTTTGACAGTGTTGTATTTGTCGCCTATGTTGAAATTCAATTAAAATTTCTCATCATATTTTAGGTCACCTTTTGACATCCTAGGTCCATTTCTTACCTTAATGAATTAAAATCCAATCTCTTTGATAGAGGCTTGCAGACTTCCTCATACCTAAATTTAACTAATTAAAGTCTAGTCTCTTGATATAAGCTCACACACTTCCTCAATTAAATTCTAGTCTATTGATAGAATCTCTCAAGGTGGCTTCATCATGGAAAACTACTTGTGTGAATCCACATAAGACAATTTTAACATGACAACATTATTTTTCTACTTAGTTGTAATTACACATTTCATTTATTTAACCTTTTTTACGAAGATACATGTATTTTTTTTGTTGGCTTTGATGCGATGACAAAGAGTCAGGATAGGTTTCTTCCTTCTTGGTGGAATTGGTGATGAAGTGACAAAAGGTTATATAGGTTTTTTACTTCTTGGCGGAATTGGTTTTTGGTTGCTTGGGACGCCAAAAAAAATGATCATTGTTACCACACAATCTAGCACCAATTGCAAATCCTTCATAAGGCATTAAGACTAGTGGAACATGGAAAATGTTACCACTATCACCTAGACAACAAATTCCCTCTTTTTAGTGAAGGAATGGTATCCAACACAAGGGATGATTTTCTAGTAGCCTTTAAGAATCCCTAGACAAGACACAATCAATTCTAGGGCCCCTTGGGGTGACTACTCAAACTACCAATGAAAAGGATAGACAAAGTATTTGTTAAGAACCAAATATCAATATAGCATAGAAAAACCTCAGAATAAGTACTCAACACCTTGAAAAAGATATAATTTCAAATAATAAGCCTCTTCAAGGGGGAAACCTCCTTTTACCCCACATAAATTTTCAAGTACAAGATGATTCCAAATGAAAATGTCTCCTTGGGGGATATAGGAGACTAGGAGGTATAATTACAACTAATGGAATAAAGCCGACATAAATAAAATAACATTACTAATGTAATATGCCCCAATTAAGGGGTAACGAGCCAATATTAGGACTTAACATGACCCTCCCCTTGAGACTAGTGTTGTCCACAATGCTTGAGTAACTCTGGATGCTTCTGTATAAAAGACTCATCTTCCCAAGTGGAATCTTCAGCCGATAGTTTCCTCCATTTAATGAGATACTCTAAAATGGATCTATTCCTCAGCTGACGAATTCTTGTGTCAATGATGTCTTCAAGATCCAATATGATTTTTCCTTCCTCGTCAAGTTCTGGCAATATAGTTTGAACTAGGATCTTGTCGCCTATAAACCTATGTAAGCATGAAACATGGAAAACTGGGTGTACTCGTGAAGATGCAGACAACTCCAATTTGTAAGCCATAGTACCAATCTTTTGCAACACCTTATAAGGGCCATAGTACTTTGGTGATAATTTATTATCCTTCTTGGTTTGCTTGAGGGACATCTGTTTGTATGGTTTTAGTCTTAAAAACACCCAATCCCCTACTTCAAAACTTCTTTCACTATGATGTTGATCTGCTTATTGTTTCATGCAATTTTGTGCCATGGTCAGGTTGTCCTTTAAGATTTGTATAACTTGTTGTTGATGCTTGATGCGATCTTCCACTGCTTGAACCTTGGATTTTTCTTTTAGAGAAGAAGTGATGGAAGGAGGGTGGTATCCATAGAGTGCCATAAATGGTGTCATTTTTGTTGCAGTATGAAAGGAAGTGTTATACCACCATTCTGCCAAGGGTAACCATTTGACCCATTGTGTTTGTTTATCAGAGACAAAGCAACGAAGGTATCCTTCCAGACATTTTTTCATTATCTCGGTTTTTCCATCAGATTGAGGATGATAGGATGAGCTATGAGCCAATTGAGTACCCAAACAAGAAAATAATTCTGTCCAAAAATGTCCAGTGAACATGGGATCTCTGTCACTTACAATAATCTTTGGGCTGCCATGTAGCTTTTGAACTATCTCCATGAATGTGGTGGCAACTGTACTAGCTTTGAAGGGATGAGAGAGTGCACAAAAGTGTGCGTACTTGGTCAGTCTATCAACAAT
>ML781549.1:1299126-1332797 GCA_009831015.1 Picea engelmannii | reverse complement strand
AAACACTGAATCAACAACAGGGATCACAGACCGATTTGTAATCTTATAAAGGAGTATGATAAAGAGACAAGTGGATTTTCCCAACCTAGACACAAAGCAAGTGAAAGGGTGTCATTTTCAAAGGTGACTCTTCCATGGAATATAGGTTTAGACACATTTCTTTCCCAATTTTTCCCCCACCGTTTCTGGCGAGTTCCTCTTTATTTTTACACAAGCTTGAGGAGGATAACATATGCTTGTTAATGTAAGCTCATCCTTCGGACAATTCCCTCGGAGTATATTTAACGAACCCTAAGAAGGAGTGGTTTGGTCCCATATGGGTCTTTCAATGTTTCTTTAACAAGTCCAAAGAGAGGAAAACTCGGGGGTTTTTCATGTTTAGAGAATCTGAAAAACACTTAAAGAAAACTCCCTCAGTTCCTTTTTCGTAAATTAGTTTAATGAAACTGAAAAAGTGATAAACTATCACCCATCAAACGTTTTCTTCAAATACTTTTACGAGAGTGAAAAGAAAAAGGTCGCTCGACAATATTTTCATATTTAGAGAGTCTGAAAAGAGCTTAAAGGGAAATCCAGGGGGTTCCTTTTTCGTATAACCTTTAAGAGTCTGAAAAAGTGATAAAAGTATACTCAATTACATTCTCATGTATTTATGAGCACGAGAAAGAACAAAGACTGAGATTGGTAACTTATTCTCATGTATTTATGAGCATGAGAAAGAAAAAAGACTAAGCTTAGGATTGTTTTCATTTTTACTCAATCTTTAAAACAAAACAAAATTGTGCTTGGGATAGATTTTATTTTTTAACAAGCTTAAAGCTAAAAAAAACTATGCTTGGACCTAGCTTCATTTTTACACAATCTTGAACCAGAGGAAACTATGTTTGAGGTAGGTGGTTTCATTTTTACACAAGCTTGAACCATAGAAAACTATTCTTGGACTTCCCAACACATAACACAGGGATGGTTGGTACTTAGCCCCCAACTTAAGAAACTAGCGGCTCAACTTCAGCATGAAGTCCAGAGGCTGAGGCAAATGCCCCCCAAGCTTCATTTCATCCAACTGCAAAGGAGAATGAAATGAATTTTCAAATACTAGACGAAGGACTTGACTCAAACAGAGAGGGGGAACAATCTGTTTCATTTTTAACAAGCTTGGAACAGGAACAAGAACTATGCTTGGGAATCCAGGTTCAATCCCCAGACCTCTGTTTCATTTTTTAATGAGTTTGACACAGAAACGGGAACTATGCTCGTAAGCTCTGTTTCATTTTTTAACGAGGTTTCTACAGAGACGCAAAAATTATCCTCGCAGCTGGTTTCATTTTTTAACGAGCTTGAAAGCGAAAAACCATACTCGAAACTCTCTTCTCGATCATGGATTCCAAGAGGACAGTGCTCTAGAAGGACACCATGTCAAGGGAAAAAACTCAGTCATGGACTCCAAGAGATCTTCACTCGATGGAAGAAACACACTCTGGGAGGAACACATGTCGAGGGTCGCGATGGGGGTAAAGAGATCATGCTCTAAAAACCCGATCAAAGAGATCACCATGTCAACTATCGGATCCAAGTCATTGTCATCGACACCGAAATGTATGGGAGACAACGTCACATAATTGACTTGTAGAAGGGGTGATACCGACTGCATATAAGAACCATTTAGGGAGTTCATTAAGTGGATGGTCAAGTCACGGCCAACAAACGAAAGTTGATCAATGGTCACAATTCTTCCATTGTGCGGGAAATATATCACACGAAAAAGAGTAGACACAATAGCTTTCATGGCATAGACATAATCCCGCCCAAGGAGTAAAGTGAACTCCAAGGGGTCTTGGACTACCATGACATCAATAAAGACATTTTTCCCTCCCAAAGTTACAGGAAACTGAGGAAGGGTCCCTAAAGGTTGACTAGTTCTTTTGTTAAAAGCTAATAGATTCTGTGTAACTGGCACAAGTTGAGGACAACCCAAAGCTTGCCAAGCAAGAGAGGACAAATACTAACGGATGCACCTTCATCTATCAGTGTCTGAGGAATGTCCCGACCACAAATATGAACTGTAATCTGGAAAGGAATGTGAGGGGGAAGACGAGGTCCAATTAGAACACCTCAATTGAAAAACATGGATTCATTACTTGGAGGGGGTTTCACAGGAGAAGGAGGAATACCCCGCGACATGGCAGAGTCTGTATCAACGAGAAAAATGTGGGCAGTATTGGGTTTACTCTCGAGCGAGAGAGTAGGATCGACCGATGACGAGATCAAATCAACCACTTGGATTGCATTCTCCAAGGGGAGAATGGGGTCGACGGGTATAAAAGGATCGACTGCTTGGGTTTCACTCTCTAACGGGAGAGTGGGATCGACCAAGGATGGGACCGGATCGACCACTTCATCAACTATCTCAACTAAGGACGTGACCAGATTGAGTACATGATCAACCGGATTGACCGACGAAGGGGCCGGATTGATCATTCCATCAACTACAGGTGGGTCAAGAATAAGCTTACGATAAGCAGCTAGAAGTTGAGCCTGGGAACCAGTTATATCTTCCAATAATTTCGAGGCTTCATCCATACGAGGGAAAAGGTGAGTTAGATTACTCCCTTTGCATAACATGCATGGGAACTTGACTCTACTTTTCTTTTTCCCAACTGTATCGTGACTAGTTGACGGGAGGTCACCAGCATGTTGTTCAGAGGCTGACATCATGGGTTGGTGAGGGTGTGTAGACCATGCTTCTATAACTTTGGATAGACCAGGGAAATCCTTAAGAATATGACTACCCTTACAAAGCATGCAAGGGTACTTGGGCTTACAGGTTGTTTGGGTGATCTTGACATCATCAACACTCCCAACACGATCAGCAATAACTGGTTTCTTTCCAATGTGTCCGACAGTGGCTGGAATTTTAGATCCTTGTTTATTTTTCTTCTTCTTATTATTCCTTTTCTTCTTCTTCTTATCCACCGAGTTACTAGCTTCAGATCTTTCACTCGACGAAGAAGATGAAATGGAAGAATACCTTGCAAGTGGATAAGGTGAAGAAGATCTGACTGGTGAAGACGGTGAAGGATCAACATGAGGCTGATGTTCTTGGGGGGAAGTATGAAGCACTAATTGCATTTGGGACTACTTGAGTGGAAAACAACCACACCGGCAGTCCAATCATTAGTCTTGGAAGGATCAAAGTAGCAATGTGAGGAGGACCAATTTTTTCGTAAGAAGGAAAATAAAAAGGTTCCCCTGGAGAAGGGGTTCCTTCATTGGTCATTTTAGGAACTGACGCCATTAGATAAATATCCAACCTAGAGTCTGATAGGGAAAACAAATAGCACACGCTAAAAATCTAGTAAGCAAGCAAGCAAACAAAACTTTCTCACAAGGAACTCACTAGTTGGTGATGAAATCCAACGTCGCGGGATCAAAGTAAGAAAGGGATGAGATAGAGCGGGTGGAAAAGTTACATTGACAACCTGTTTAACGGACTTACGCCTTAGTGCAAGCTCCCACACATAATCGTGGGTATACCCTCACAGGAGCCCGAGTGAGTTTGGCCAATGTCTATTCCAGGTACCGTGAAGACTTTCCCCTCCACAGTCACCTTGTGTAAATAACCTAAAGAGAAAGGCCAGTAAGGTTACCAATTACTACAGTGATGCCTGGGGAAACAGTCGACAGTCTGATCCATGCGCAAAGTCAAGGTATCTAGCCCGAAATCAACTTGAAAGGCTTCCATTCATCATTGTGGGTATACCTTCAAGCGACCCCCATAATACGCGCAATCTCTACACCAAGACAAACAAAGCAGGGTGAGTAACTCTGTTAGTCTCAATGCGACCTCGTGATTGACCCTTGTGTTAGAAGGGCTTCCTAGGATAAAATGTAATAAGTGGATTTCACTGCTCCCTAACGTAAGATTCTATGTTTGTTTGCAGCTTTGGAAAGTTATCTTTCACACCTATTCCAAAGCCCTACAACTAATCTAATGTAGGTTTGCTACCAGAAAATATAAAAATGTCTAATCATTTTTTATAAGAGCTTTATTTTTAAGGCTGTTGTTAATCAAAAGGAAAATGGCGTGGACAATATGGTGTTTTGACCGACTCGAAAGTTATGCAAAGAGATGAAGATGTAATCTTTTCATTTCGATGAAAGTTATGCTATGAGAAGGAGAAAACATTTATCATTCCCATATGCACAATGTCCCAAAATATATTAAACTCATCAATATCAATATCTTCAAGAAATCAAATGCAAGGATGCCCCCAATCTAATGTAAAGCAAGAAATATATATATATATATTTTAAAGATAGCTAAAAGAAATAGCAGATCCATATAAAACAAAGCAACCCAAACTAAGTTTCTCTTTTAACATGATTTATTCAGAAAAAGAAGTATTATTTCACTAAACAATTCTAAAGAAAAATAATGCTTTGTAACAGAAAGACACTCAAAGCAAGAGACCAAATCTTTCAAAAGAAAACAAAGCAAAGATAAGGAAAAGATGGTTGAAAGCAGATTCAAAGTTGTCAACCAAAATGTAAACAAATCATAATCAAACCCAAAAATTCACCCCAAAACCAAATCCAAGATCTGGGTAAGGAAAAACCATAAAAAATCAAACTTTTCACAATTTCTGTAGGCTATAGATTAGCACAGTGAGGAAATCCCTAATTTCTGCAAGCCAGAAGACCAATACAATGTGAAAACGCCACACTGACCCTCAAAGTAAGGTGTGGGAATCACACAAAAAATGGAAAAAAATAAAAAGTGTGAAGGTTTTCCAATGAATTTTAATAGTCAGAGAGTCAAGTTGGATCTCCTAGTTACTCAGAAAACAAAACCCAATAAATCAAAGCAAGAAAGCAAGGCAAACTAGGAAAACAATCCGTTCCCCAGTGGAGTTGTCAATTTTGTTGTAGGATAAATTGATAAATGTAGACATAAACTAATCTCCCTAGATCCACCTAGATCTGTAACAAAACGAGATAGAACATGGCGCTTTCCCTAGGCTCTATTCATCGAATCTATCATCAAAGAAAGGATGAGCGACATACCTTTGAATACCGCTTCCTTATGTATTTTTTGTCCCTGCTTCGCTCTGGTGCTCTTGTCATATTGATTCTGTAGTGAGACACAAAACAACCAAAGTGAAAGCAAAGAGAATATGTTCAATGACAACATATGCATATGATCAAGGAATTATGAAATAAAATAAAGATAATTCTATGGGAAAGAAGCATGCCAGTGTATTATATTAATAATAGGAAGAGATATTACAACCGGATGCCTTGATGTCATAAGTTTCCTTCCAATGATTCCTTGCTTCCCATACACTTCTTTCTCCAAGGATTTTGAGACCATGGATCTGATAGCTACTCACAATCTATCTTGACAAAGCAAAGCTCAAAGCCAATCTAACCAAGCTAACAATCTCAAGCCAAATTCAACTAACTTTCTCAATGAGAACTCCTCTCCTTTTACAAGTTGAAGAGGATAAGGTGAGGAGGTTAGGATGATCCCACTAAATCATGAAAGCGAGTAAGATCCAAACCGTTCGGAGGCCACCTCACCATAGAAGCTTCTCCTTCTAGAAGCATCGAGAAGATGTTCGTTTTTCTCATGTACAGGAATTTTCGCACCCTAGCTATAGTGCAGCCTGCGGAAACCAGGAATTTCCTCACCCTGGATATAGTGCAGCCTGTGGAAACTAGGAATTTCCTCACCCTGGCTATAGTGCAGCCTGCGAAAACTAGGAATTTCCTCACCCTGGCTATAGTGCAGCCTGCGGAAACCAAGAATTTCCGCACCCTGTGTATAGAGCAACCTACGGAAATCCTCCAAAATAGGGTTTTTACAAAGGAAAATACAACTTCTTCTCTCAGGGAAATTTCTTCTCCCTTGTTTCTTCAGGAATTCAGGCTATTGATCCTTCTAAAGACAAAGGATAGGTTTACATCTTTAACGGTCATAGGGATGACAAAAATAATGTGTAACACATATGATATATCAATTTCCTTTTGTGTCATATTTGTATCATTATTCATATAAGATCTTATAATCAACTCTGTCACTCCACTCCATGATAAACTATGGTAAACTCATTTACATCATTATATGATGGGGGACAGGGCCAATTAGATATCCCTTTAGGCCTTTCAAGAGCCATCTATGCTATAATGCCAAGAATTCTATACAAAGGGATCGTCCTCAACTCTCTTAGTCATTTGGAGAACCTCTTCATAAAATCGACTTCAATCTCCATCATGTAGCAGTTATTTTAATCGACCACTGGATCCACTGGTTCACCGGGGATTAAAACCTATCACCACCATCGAGTTTGCTTAACTGGTCACCAGGCCACCGGACCACCAGGTCTCAAAAAAATTAGCAAAATTTTTTACCCGGTCCAGTTTCACTAGCCACTAGGCACCGGAAATACTTGTCCAATCAGGCACTGGGAATACTCATCCAACCGGGCACCAAGAATACTTTCGAGACTGTTGCTTTTCAGGGATTTTAGACTGGTCTTGTTACAATCGTTTCCAATCGTTGATCTCTACGATGATCAATGATAAGATATCTGCAACGTCTTCTTTGTTAACTGAATCAAACACTACCTTGGGAATGATCAACCATCGGTTCTATTATGCTTCATATTACGACGGATTGCATAGGGACTTCGGCTTTCTTCTCCTCGATCTCATTCCTATGCAATGAGACTATGTCATTTGACCCTCTTTTACACAAAGACTCAGCTTTTAATAGTAACCACACACACAAAAACTCATCAATGCAAAGAGACATTCACACACAACTCATATTCATAATTACAACAATTCTATTAAAAACATTTGTACAGAACTCAAAAATACCTCTCTGTTGGCCTAATTACACAGTCTTGGGCGCTTCACTATCCCTGAACACCTCCTTAATAAGCCCAGATTCTTACATTTTTATGCATGAAAGATAAACTTCTTAATCAAACAAATTCCAAACGTATTCCTAAAATCTATAACTAATTACTAAAAATTGAACCCTAGTCCACTCTATGGTTTCATGCCTTGATCTAAAAATGAAGAAGACTTGTATTCTTGAATATATTTGCAAGTTAAATTTATGTGTTAAAATGCAAATGGATCAACTTTGCAACACAACTTTAATAGGATTTACTCATTGAAGATGCATATAAACAACAGCAAAATTAGTGAACAGAAAACACATAACACAGCAAATGATAAAGGAGTTCACCCCTCTCTTGGGCTACATCTCCTGGTCCAGCTTCCAATGGATCATTTGTATTATTTGCTCAAAGTGCTCAAAAATGTTCTTTACAATGCTCAAAATGCCAAATAGACTGCTCCAATGGCTTCAGAACGTCCAAAAACCCCTAGTTGGGCTTTTCGGCACCTCGTTTGGCCAAAAATTGAAGAAGATAGGCTTCCTGGAAGTCCCCCCTTCAAGCTTGTTGTCTCTACATCTACAAAACGCACCCTTGTTGGCTCAACCTAGCCCACACGCAATTTAAAGCGTAAAAACTTGGCACCAGGCGCAACCGCACGAACTGTGCAAACTGTAGGACAGTTATGGACGCACCTAGCCCCTAACCAAAGGCCATAACCGTTGAACCGAATTCAAACCAATGCGTACCCACGCACGCGTTCAATGGTCATATGGAAACAAACATGTGACCGTGGCCATAGCAACAGGGCTATGTTAAAACATATGCCCGCACCTGTGGTCATATTACAACTCAACATGTGACTGGGGTATAGTTTTAAATGTGCGCGCAAAGGGTTTAAACTGTGGCCATATTACAATACACATAACCATGGGTTGCGGCTAGGCCCCAGCCCGGCCCCCCGCCCATACATACATTATTTCAATTCAAATGTAATGCGCACCATATAGTGTTAAGAAACACTATGGTGGTGCGTTGGTTGGTGGTCTTTGCCAAAGCTTTGCATGCGGTTGGAGGTCACGAGGTCGATTCCGGTGGACTCCAAATAAATTTTAAACCAATAAATAGGGGACATGTGGTGGCCATTGATTGGGCCATGTGTCGCCATTCCATTCGCTGCAAATAATCCATGTCACCTGCCAACTGTGCAAATAGCTGCCTGCCACATCACTGTCCGTACGGACTGTACAGTCAGCACCCCTTTTTTTGCCTGTTTGCCATTTTTAACAGAACACACTATCTCTCGCTCCCGACATCTATTTGAACCCAAATTAGTTGCGTTGGGTTCGTAACGATGAGGCCTACGCTCTCATTCGATTTGAAGCAATTCCAAGCACTTTGAATTTTTGAGCAAAATTTGATCCCCTGATCATGCCTCGAAGGCTTGTACCATAAATGGAGAAGATCTAACTATATCCATATTCACCTAAAAGATGTATTCTAATTGGAACACCTTATCTACATAGTTACCATCACATGAGGAACCACACCCTCTTACAACGATTTTTCCTTCTAGAGGCTTGAAACTTCAATGTTTATTTCAGGGGTAAGATTATTAGGATATTTAGAAACTTAGGAGTTAGTTAATATCTACTTGGTCTAATGTGTCATTAGGTAAAAGTGTGTTTCTTTAGTATGCATTTGTAGTTAGGAAATCTGATGATCACGATATGTTCCTGACATAGAGTGATCTCACGGTTCATATTCTCCTCAATCTTAATGGCCATTGATTTGTGGCTTAACAACCGATTGGTCCATGATCTCTATTTAAAGAGAATGGAGGGTCGTTTGTTGATGATCGATTGTGAGAAACTCTCTTGTAAATTCTCTCTTTAATCATTTTCTTTTGCATTAATAAACTTCTCCAAGTGGTTACGTTGGTTGGGGTTGTGGATGTTTCATCGTAGGGGTTTTACCATGTCAAAACATCAGTGTGTTGATCTTTGATTTGGTTGTATGAGTGGTTATTGAAGGTGTTATACTCTGTTGGAATACATGTGTTTTCAAAAAAATATGTTATTGCATCAGACTCCCAGGGTACAAATATTTCATGGTCTCCTAGCCATGGTATTCTATTTACTGAAGTCCACCTGGATTTCATACCTTACTTTGTTGTTGTCCATCTGTCTTGCTTCCACAATCAACCAACTGAGTTTGGCTGCTAGTTTTATTCATCATTGCTTTTCCTTCCCACTTTGGAATATTCATCAAATATTTCTATAACCCTTCCAACTCAATATCCAGTTCTTCCTTTTGTTGGTGTATCCAACTAATCTTCCTTTGTTTCTTTATGGAAGAATTCCTTCTTCCATCTCTTTCTTCACCTTCACAAAACACAAGACCATTCCAGAAAATATCTTGTTGACAACTACCACTCTCTTCTTGGTTGTCTTCTTTCTTTCCAGTTTTCATATCCTCTTCCATGTCTTCACAAATATTTGGCTTTGCTAGCCATTCTTCCATAACTTTAACTCCTCATCTATTTTGTTGGCATTGCATCTAAGTGTTGTCTCTCGTCTTTAGTACCTTCATAACTTGCATACACACACAAATACTTAGCTTCAAAATCATAAGACTCTCTTATCTCTTCAAATGCCTCTAGCATCCTTTCCTTGTGCTAGACTGAACTCTCCAAGCACTTCATGAGGTCTTCATTTTGAATCTCATCTTTTCCATCTTCATCATCTTCTCCAAGCATTGTTCCTTGTTCTGGTTCACACAAGTGAACTGCTTGTCCTGCTTCCACAAACTTTTTGTATTCATCTTCTTTGAGTCTCTCCTCTATCTACAACCAAACATTCATCCCATGTCTATGTTTTTGTCTTAGATTTCTTGCAAACAATAGCACCATAGGCCATTTGACCATCTTCCTCAGCTTTCAACCATATCTCCGGTCTTCCTCAACTTTTCCCTGTAGCAACTTCATCATATCACTAAGTTTTTCCTTCAACTTAGTTATTCCTCTGTTGAGTTCCTCATCACTCGTCTTTCCTTTTCCAATTTCTCTATCACTTTCTCTTATCTTGATGTGAATTATTTCCCTTGCGATCTTCTCCATGCTCAACTATGAGTTGAAAATAGCCTCTGCAGTAACAAGTCTATTTCACCTTGTTACAAAATACCTCACCAAGTTTCCCTCGTGAACATAGCCTTTTGGTATCCCTTTGATTCTCTCCTCTAGAACCTTCTGAGCATCCCCTACTCTAGGATTATGTACTCACACCCATATTCTCTTGAGAGCTTACCTATTCTTCTCCAGCATCACTAGCTGCAGGGTTTTTGCCACAAATTTATTATTTCTCTTGTTGTTACCTTTCAACCACATATATTTATTTACCAATGTTTAATTGAAAAATATAAATACATAATAACCTTGCAGGCCTCATCAAATCTATCCTTTGTAATTTATGTCATTCGTAGCAAGCTCCTATTGCCTTCCCTTTTCTCTAGTACATGTGCAGGCATGCACTACATCTCTGCTCTGAACTCTGCTAACTATACACAAAACTTTGCTTCCATCACGCCACTTTGATCCCTTTAGAATGCACCTGATCCACGTGACACTTAATAGATCGATATATACATCAACACGTCTCTCCAATGAATTCAAAACTTTATTGTATCTTCCTTAATCCTTTGGTGATTATAAATTTACGCCATTTTCAACTACCTTCTTTCCACGCGATGTGATTTCCTGGAGAGTTGTTGCTCTCTGATACCAATTGATGGGGGGAAGGTCCATTCGAATATCCCTTCGAGACTTTCAAGAACCATCTACGCTATAATGACAAGAATTCTACGCAAACGGATCGGCCTCAAATCTCTTAGTCATTTCGTGAGCCTCTTCATAAAACAATCTTCAATCTATGTCATATAATATTTTTGTTAACCAGCCACTGGGTCCACTGGTTCACTGAGGATTAAAACCTGTCACCACCATTGAGTTCACTTAACTGGTCACCGAGCCACTAGGCCCACCAGACCACCATACCATTGGGCCCCAAATAATTTAACACAAAAGTTTACCTGGTTCGGTTTAACCGGTCACTGAGCACCAGGAATACTCATCCAACCAGGCACCGAGAATGCTCATCCAACCAAACACCAGGAATACTTTTGAGGTTGGTCCTTTCAAGGGATTTTAGATCAGTTTGGTTACAATCATTTTTATCGTTGATCTCTATGATGATCAACAACAGATCTCTGCCACGTCTTCTCTCTTAACCAAATCAAACACTATCTTGAGAATGATCAACCACTGGTTCCACTGCACTTCAAATTATGACGAATTTCATAGGGACTTCGAATCACTTCTCCTTGATATCATTCCTCTGCAACGAGACTATGCCGTTTAAACCTATTTTACACATAGACTCGCCTTTCAATAGTAACCACACAAAAAAAAAAAGAGACATTCACACACAACTCAGATTCATAATTACAGCAGTTCTATTAAAAACAATTGTACAAAACTCAGAAATACCTCTCTACTAGCCTGATTACGTAGTCTTGGGTGCTTATTTGGCCCTAACCACCTCCTCAATATGCCCATAGGCTTACATTTTTATGCATGCAAGATAAACTTCTAGATCAAACAAATTCCAAAAGTATTCCTAAAATCTATAACTAATTACTAAAAATCGAACCCTTATCCACTCCACGGTTTCATGCCTCAAAGGCTTGTACAATTAATGGGTAATATCTAATTGTCTCCATATTCGACTAACAGATTTATTCTAATTGAAACACCTTAGTTAAACCAACCTTATCTACATAGTTACATTCACATGAGGAGCCACACCCTCTTACAACGATTTTGTCTTCTAGAGGCTTGAAACTTCAATGTTGATCTAGGGAGGGTAAGATGCTCCTGCATCATTATAAACATACCTTCATCTAGTCAATTATTTGAAATGTATAAATGTATATATGTATAAAGACAATACTTATGTTGGAGAAAATTCTATTTTTGACACACTAGTTCAATGGGAGTTAACTGACTAGTTCTATTTTAGACTTTCTATTTTATATCATCACTATTATGTTATTATTCATGCATACATTATGATATTATGCATGTTCTTTCCTATATATGAGTGTATTCCACTCATTCATTGTATCATATTGATCATCATATATGTATCAATCATCAACTCATTGGAGTAGTGTGAATATATTTTCTCATTCTTCCATATTGAATATCTCTTCCTTTCTTCATAAGCTTTGTCTGTACTTTCTTTAGCTAGATCTCCTGTGCAGGTTTCGATGAAACATTGACATGGTGTCAGAGCTACGCTACTTGGAGCAAGCTAGACAAGCTAGAGAATAAGGAAAATCAGAGTTTCGGCAAGAAAAATCTATGGTTGTACCTTTTGGCAGTGATTTCTCCCAAAATATTAACTTTTTGATAAAAACGACTAATGAGAGAAGTAAATCGACCCATTCTATAAGAGTGTTTTCAACCGTTTGGCGATATTCTTCACCGTTTGCTCAGAAAAGAAGCTAAAAAAGATCGCCTCCTGAAATCGATATGAATCTGTGGTCATACATTTCTACAGTGATTTCTCCCAAAATATTAACTTTTTGAGGAAAAATTCGGTGAGAGAAGTAAATCGACTCATTTTGCAAGTGGGTTTTCGACCGTTTGGTGAGATTCCTCACCGTTTGCTCAGAAAGTAAGTCGAAAGATCACCTACTGAAACTGATACGAATTTTCACTTAAAATGCCCTTTCTGCAGTGATTTCTTAGTTTTTCACTTGCAGATTGAGAGTAAATTTTTAGGGGTTCTCATAAACAATGGGAGAGATGGATACGACACCTATTATACAGTCAAAATTGGTGTTAATCCTCATGCCATACAATTATTTTGATTGGGATCCTAAGGCAGAATTCCAACTCGGAAGGAAAGGATTGTACAACTAGACGATGGGGACATAAACAAAACCTACATCAACAATTGAGAAGATGAGATGGGTGAACTGAAAGGATGAAGCCACAATAATTCTTCTCGAATTGATTTCAATTGATCTGTGTTTTCATGTTGTCGCATGCAAGACCCCAAACGAGATCTAGAACACCTTGGAAAGTTTGTTTGGAAAGCAGGATGATATAAGAGGTCATATGCTTGAGGTAGAGTTGAGTACTTTGGATCCTAAAAGTTTTGATAATATACAAGATTTTTGTACTAAGATTAAATATTTGATATTGAGCTTAGCAACTTGTGGTATTGATAAGTTTAAACAAGTGGACCAACTTATTTTAACAGTCTTGGCCAAGCTAGGACCATAATATGTTGTCTATGTTTCCACTTTCCATTCAGGAAGGTATCTCATGGGAACAAATTGGACGATATATACCATGGATCAATTCATTGATTCTCTCACACATGAGTAGGAAAAACTCATTCAAATGGACCTAATCAAGGATACCAAATCACATGCACTCACCATGCATGATGGAAAAGGATCATCCAAATAGAAGGGGAAGGAAAAATAGAATGAGGAGGGATATCCCAAACCCTTTAATGATTATTCAGGTTCCAAAGACTCTTCAAATTCCAAGAAGAAGAAGAAGGGAAAGTAATGCATTTACTGCAATAAACCAAATCATGAAGAATCAGCATGCATGAAGAAACAAATTGATCTTATGGCACAGGCACTTCATCAGAACAACCTTGGAAACTTCATTCCAGAGGGAGTCAAGAAGTAGAAGGAAGAATATCATGCTCCTAAGAAAGGTAATCATCATGCACTTGTTGAAATCAATTCCTCATCTTATTCATGGATTATAGATTTTGGTGCATCCCATCATATGGCAGCGAAAGAGGAATTATTTTCTTCTTTGATTCCATGCTCAAGACCCCCTATTCTCATGGGGGATGATACTTCAGTAGCATTAGCAGGAGAGGGGAGAGTGGAACTCCATAATGGGAGTTTTGAGAATGTTTTACATGTTCCAAAGCTTTCTATGAATCTTCTCTCAGTTTATCAGATCATTCAAAAAGGTAAAAAGGTTGAATTTACATCAGATTCAGTTTCAGTAATTGACATGCATGAAAATTATATCATTGCAATTGGTGAGGTGGATCACAAGTCAAGGTTGTATAAATTCACTAAGTTTTCTGATGATGACTCCTCTTTTCTACTTACACATAAGGAGAGTACTTTGCATGCACCTCTAGTGCAACATGCATTTACTCTTGTGCTTCCATCAGTTTCAGACATCCGAGATGATTCCATACACTCAGATTCTATACATGGAAATAAGCAGGTAGTACAACTAGATAAGAAGCCAGCACTGAAGCTTCAACGGATGCCCAAGAAGGCACAGTTCACACTTCAGGCAGCAAGTATCCTTGCATGGAATCCATTGGATTTGAGGAGGACTCGATCTCAGCATGAGGAGCCTTCTCATGTACTTTTATCTTCAGAACCTGTGATGCCCATGCATTGCTATATGGTTCAATCTATTGATCCGTAGACCTACAATAAGGATGTGGGAAATCCATTATGGAAAGCAGCCATGCAAAAGGAGCATGACTCACTCCTAAAGAATCAGACTTGGCATCTGGTTCCACTTCCACCAAAAAGGAATATTTTCATGTGCAAATGGGTCCACAAGATCAAGAGGTACAAGGCTCGACAGGTTGCCAAAGGAATTCATCAGATCCATAAATATTTCTACATCTTCACAAAGACTTTCAGTGAGCAGAACTTTTAGACTTTGCGGGATCATCTTGCAGTGAAGAACACAGTTGTGTAGCAACTGCCAATTTCTTCTTTTGATGCATTGTCTTTTGAGGGGAGGCTTTGTTCCCACGTGGTTTTCCCTCTTTCCTCATGTTTTCAGTGTTCATTAGTTTCATTGTACATTACTAACTAATATGGCCTAGTTGTTGGGACTCATTTTTTACTCCATAGTGATGTTCAGGGGGGGTGTTGGAGAAAATTTTATTTTCGACACACTAGTTCAGTGGGAGTTAACTGACTAGTTCTATTTTAGATCATCACTATTATGCTATTATGCATGTTCTTTCCTATATATGTGTATTCCACTCAGTCATTGTGTCATATTGATCATCATCTATGTATCAATCATCAACTCATTGGAATAATGCGAATATATTTTCTCATTCTTCCATATTCAATCTCTCTTCCTTTATTGATAATCTTTGTTTGTACTTTCTTTAGATAGATCTCCTGTGTAGGTTTCGATGAAACATTGACAACTTACAATAAAAATCTAATACCTTTCACTTGTATCCATCTACCAATCCCCAATAACATCTCCCTTTCAAATTTTTTGGTGAAATTGATATCCCAAAGGAGAGGCACATTAAAATTGCCCACTACTTGAGGTAAATACTCACTAAAATATACCATGGTATGATATACCATATATCCTTCAACCATTGAGCCCTCTGGACATGATCATTTTCTTACAAAAGCCTTTAATGCCTTCTAGAGCCTTTCCACCAACCACATTGACCTTGTGTGTATAGGTCCACATATTTCAATATCCTCGACTAGATGTACGATGCAATGTTCTTGTGCATTGAAAAACCTTGAAGGCATATACATTTTCATTTCACTCATTAGAGAGGGAATTTGTCTCTTCCAATATTTAATATCTTAAATTTATGGATTTCTTTAGATGAGAACCACCTAAAAGTGCAAAGAATTCACATATGTAAAAACTAAATTATAGAATGCAAGTAAATCAAATGTCAACAAGTTCTACAATTAACATTTCAATTATAATTTTTTACTTACCTCGTGTGTTTGTCCAGATCATATATAAATTGCTCGATGTATTTTTCAAAGTTGTTTCAGAGAGCTAGAGGTAGAACATATTGTAACAAGGAAGGAAGCATCATCGTTTAATTTTTATTATACACAAACATATATTGCAACAAATAATGTATATGACATAAAATGATCAATATTATAAAATGTCAAACCTTAATAAAGGTATGCAAATCATGAGTTATATCCCCACCAAAATCTCCTTGGTTCTTTAATATATTATTTATCTTTGAAGTAAAACCAGTGAAAAATTTAATATTCCATAGAACCTCTTTTACAACATCATTCTCTTCCTTTGTTAATAACCATGGAAGATTAGTTGGTTGTCCACCACTATAAGAAATGATTCAAATTTTACAATACCTTTTTCCTCAATGTCACTAGTAACTTTAGCAATTTTTTCTTTGTTATTCCTCCCATCTAAAATTATCCATAAGCATCCAGTAACATTCTTTCCAATATGCATTATGTCAAACAAATGAGCTACTTATAGGAACTTATAGTAGGGTAACCAATTGAATTGGATGAAGTATCATTTCATACCTCATGGAAGCCCACCCTCATGGCCTTTGAGAAACATAAATGGTAAAATATTTTTTGTCAGAGTAAATAGAAAAAAATATATCAAAACTAGAAAAATTAATAAATATGTATGTAACTTAAACCAATTGCTTACCACAATTGCTATCAAATGCCTTTTTCCATAATTGAGGTTTCATTCTTTGTGATTTTTTCCTAGCCTCTTCCTACCCATTAAAGAGATTTGTTTCTGTAGTTAGATACCTATGGTTCCTAGGGAGGAAATGTTTGTACTCATCGTACACCTCCTTTCCTAAACTTCTTGAATGTCTAAATATTGTTCTGGGACCACATACTAGACATTCATATATACCCTTTGTTTGAAGACCTACAAGACATAGAATTTAATGTCAATAGAATACTAAAATATTCAACAAACTAGGTGAAATAATAGAGGATATATAATGTTATATTGCACTTTACATAGCACAGAAATTTGTTAACCTCAAGACATCGTGAATTGTCCATGTAAGTATCCCATGGAATTAGAAGTGTTTTTGACCTATTGGTTTGGAGATGTCATACATAGTGATGTCGGCCCATAACTATAAAATTTCATCAATAGGAGGTTCAAGATATACATCCATCTTTCTAACTTGGTACCTACCTAGTTACTTCAAAATACAAATAATTAATTCCTTATACATACAAAATATGTAACAAAAAAATGAATCGTTATGTTGTGAATTTCTAATAATAAATACCTAGAACAGTTAATGCCAACATTGTGTGCTCCCTATTTATTGACATCCAAGGAGAAAGGTTATTGTTTATAACAAAAACTAGCCAAACTAAGTAAGTGGATCTGATCTCTCCAAATGGATTAACATCATCAAAATGAGGTTCTTCTTTAAAAATGGGCCATCTTTCATCGATGTCCCTAAATGAAAAACCATCTCCAGACATTCACATAACACCATATTCACTTCTCTTCTATGCATAATAATCCATAAACTATGCTATGTTTTTTCACTTTAACAATTGTTCGAAACATGGAATTATGGGGATATGACGAAGAATCTTGTAGGGCATCTTATTTGTTACTTGATTAGTGAAATATATGCTAATTCCACATTCAGGGCATTCAAACTTTGTTGCATGTTGTCCATAATATATAATAGATCATTAGGACATGCATCAATTATGTTATACTCCATTCTATCTTTCATAATGACACACAATTCTCAAGATATGTGTAAGGTAAAGTATTTTCCGGTGGTAGGAGATTACCACCTAACAATCTACAAGAAAAAAATAAATCAATATACTAAATAGTGGATATTAAATCCTATATATTACAATCACAAAAAAATGACAAAACTTATATTTATATAAAGAACTATCTTTCATACCTTAGAATATGTGTCATACATGTGTTTGAAATACCATTTAGTAACTTCAAGTGGACCAACAATAAATTAGCAGAGAGAAGACTGGTCTTTGACTCTTTATATAGGGATTTTTATGCCTGATCAATAAGAGGCATATCATGAATATCTTCATAGATCTCATCCAGGGATGATTTCTCATCCATGGAAACAAAGGTATCATGGATCAACCTATTTATCTAGATTCATTCTAAGTTTTCTTCCATAGGATCAACTTCAATTCTATCATTTTCACCATCTTTACTACAAATTATAGCATTACAATTTCCAATCATAGACACTTTTCTCTTTGTAATTACAGATAAATAAATATAATTAGTATCAAAATATTAAATCATTTTTTTTAAAGACAAAAAACCTGGTTTCACTATCTTACCAAGGGGTGATATTTGGTTCCCCCTTCTAGCTGCCCATGATCTAAGCAATGTTTTCTATTATTGACCTAAATTATTCTTCTCTTTATACCTTTGCATTTCTTGCAAGTGAAATAACATCTCCCACCACCAATATCAGGAAGTTTGGAATGATTTGAGATGATTTTTCATGACTGTTTATATGTACAAAAAAATTGCATTTATCAAGATCAACATCTGTGGTTAAAGCCCTTGCTCCTTTGATTACATTTATATATATAAGCTAACTAGTCAAATGCACCAATGCTAGATTTGGGGTTATTTGACATTGTTTTCAATTTCATCAAAATATTTAACCCATTCATTAGTATATTTTCAAAGAATTTCATAAATAGAGAATTCAAATGATATTTAAAAATTTTAACATAATAATAATCTATTTTTAAGGTCATGGCCAAGCAAAACCAAATTGGTGTATGAGACCCCCTTGTTTGTGGGGCAAGGGACCCCCCTCCGCCCAGTGATTTGACTGGTAAAGTCTATGGAGGTATACATACCCTACCCCCCTCTAGATTTGAATTATGGATAGAAAAATTTACCATATGGATTGAGTTAACCTATCTCAATTCTTTAGAAAAACATAGTGTTTCTTTTGCACGGGTATCTTTGAAAACATAGAAAAAAACTCAAACAATAGACATGTTGAAACCATAAATTACATGTTGGGCAAAAAAAATCTTTAAATTTTGCTTTAGTGGCATTAAAGCATCATTATAATATTTAATGTTGGTTAATTGACATTTTCCAAGGGTGAAAAAAAAGGGATAAATTTAACCTATTTTGACTTCTTTTTTTATGTTAAAAATGATTTTTTTCAACAAATGTTGATTTAAACATTGGATTTTGATCCCAAATATAGTAGTGGTTCAAATTTAATTAAGTCCATCGGGGTTACCAACCATTACTGTGGTTAGCAGTTTAATCGCCCTCCATCCACATATTCTAAGGAAGAGGCATATTAGACGAAATTTGGGGCTAAAATGGGCCAAATAAGAAAAATCGTGCTTATTGAGTTGGAAATCAATAACCAATAGAATTTCAAAGATTTGAGTCAATGATAATCGTTGAGGTGGACTTATAATAGGAAAGGATAAATATGTGTCATATTTTTATTTGGCAATATTTAACCATAAATACACCTCACCTTGATTAAAATCTTGGTGAGATCATCTCGATACAATAAATATCTTTGAAATACTAAAAATGAAATATTTTGTATTATTAATACTTCCATTATTTATTATATGATCTCTATTATCATTTGTTTATTGTACTTCTATAATTATTATTATACATTAATAATAATTTGTACTTCTATTATTATTATTATAAGTTATTAATAATTTGTACTTCCATTATATATTATATATTAATGATGTATTATATATTATTATTATATAGTTAAAGGCATTCATCATTATATTATTATTATATTATATATTATCATATTAGTATATCATATAATATTATTATATTTTATATTAGTATATTATAGCATACAGGATTATAAAAGAAAATTAAGACACTATAAGGATGTGATCAAACCTAATCTAGAAGATCAAAAGTATCTTTCTGTTTTGTTTAGCGTAAAGAAGAAAAACAACATTACTAATATACGAGCAAACTCTCACAAGCTCTGTAGTGAAATAAGGTGTTGGAAAATTCCTAAAACATTGTGGGTCGAAAGGATTTGTCATCTTAGTGACACTAAGAGGGTTGAAAATGAAAAGAGATCTCTCTTAGAATGTCTGACACACACCCACATTAGATCACAATTTCAAAATATTTGTTACAATACCAATCTTCCTAACCCTCTAACTCATCAAAACTATGGTAATTTAGGAACACTTCTCTTAAATCTTTTTTATCACAAAAATCAAATTCTAAAGCAAACCAAGTGATTCCTTACCTTTCTTAAGGTCCGATAGACCAAATTTTGTCTCAGTGGATGTTAACCACCACCATCATCACCATATTATATTGTACTTTCATTATATATTATTTATTGCACTTCCATTGTTATTATATATTAATATCACATTATTTATTATATGATGTCTATTACGATTTATTGTGTATGCACAAGAAGCTAAACTTATCAATATTATCTTTAACTCTCACTTTGTAATTCTAGATTAATCTAACTTACATGGAATTGTGATGTGGCATACATGGCTTATTATTTTATAATTTTCTTAGGAGGCCCAGTTTTGGACCAAATTTCCTCTAATGGGAATCCTGCAAGGTTTCCTCACACACACATACAAAGACTTTGTGAGGATATGGTCTACCAACTACTTTAATTGGAATAGTAGAAACCTAGCAAGTGTTATTGTTTCATCTTGCATTTTGTTACTTAACCTTCAAGATGTTGAGGTATGTGTGTCTTAGCCCCCAAAGTGAATGAGTCTTTGGGGCTACAAATCATGGCTTATTTCAAATGGGTATGCATATTTATGGAAAAATATACGTATGCATTTTATTTTTTTTAAAGTGGTTTGTATGTTAGAAAATGCAAGCCCTACCTTGCTATGCTAAAGATTCCTTAATAGTTATTATAACTACCCAAGGGAATACGAGTTAAACAAAATTGATAGTTGGACACACAGTAAAACCATAGTAGTGCATAATGGAAACCAACACCACCCTTTGGACCTGCACAATAATTTGCATATACGTATTGGAACACATTAAAGAAGCATCATACCAATGAAAACGTTTTAGTTGTTATGCCTTATTAACATGGCATCCTTGTTGTTCTTAAAATAAACACTAACATTTTTATTCTTAAAATTTGTCACACTACTTGGAATTCTATGGCCCATGGTAGTTTGTTTCCCAACAGAACAATATTCCATCAAATATGAGTAGGTGTGGGTTGTTATATTCTTTGCAGTGAAAGAATAGTCATCCAACAGTCTAGTCGAGGTGGATCGACTGGGTGATAATTCGACTGACGAGTTAAGTTGAGTCGATGGTTAAGTCAAAGGTCAAAGTGATCGATGGGGAAGTCGAAGTCGAAGTTGAAGTGTTCAATGGAAATTTGAAGGGTCAGCTAACAAGAGGTTGATATGAGGTTAATTGGTAGCAGACTAAATACCGAATGGAAGTCGACTAGTAAATCGATTGAAGTCATCAGTGTTGGTTGTGGAGCCTGGTTATCTTCCTGATTCAGAGGTCTTTTACTTTCAGCCGTGTTTATAACCCATGAAGTATTTACACCCCAGAAGTATGTACACTCTTCCACGCGGGGGAGTCTGGGGGGGCTATCCCCCCAACTGGGGGGTCTGGGGGCAAGCAGGCCCCCGAAGGGAAAATTGCCTTGTAAAAGTATATTGTAATTTCATTGTAAATCTGGACCGTTCATTATAAGGTCGCAGATCTAACAGCAGAAATTATGTTAGGGTTTTTTTTCCCTAGAAGGCAACCCTCTTTTATGAGGGAAATGTATTGTGGCTATGGTTGATGGCGAATATTGTATTCTGAGATAGGAGACTGTGAGAGAAAGAAGAGGAAGTTACAACAGGTTTGTTGTAGGTTGTATCCCTTCATATGTTGGATAATAATAAAGGAAGGAACTGGCAATTTCTCTGGTGGACGTAGCCCACACTGGGTGAACCACGTAAATCTGTGTCTCTATTGTATTGTGTATCTTCTGTGTTTTGTTTCCGCATTTGTTTTATTTTATTGCTCCACGGTCCTATTTTTCTAACAGTCAGTAACAAAATCCTGATATTTGTGGGATTTACAACCAATTATCTACGTGGATCTGTAATTGTTTTTGGGTGCCATGATTTAGGGTTTTGCATGATGTAAATCCTATGAATAAGGCATGTTGTAATTGTATTATGTTGATGTTCATGCTAATCTTTATCAGAAGGTTACTAGTCATGTGGATGTAAGCCAAATTGGATGCAGGGTTGTTCTTGTGTAAAGTAAGAGGGTATGATGGCGATTGTGTCTTAGGTGTAGACCATGGTTAGTCATATAAATATTTATTCAATGAATGAATAAAAAAAAAGAGCAAGACACTCAAGGAATGTTGGTTTTCCTGGTTTTGGGTTTCTAGGGTAAAATCTTTGTGAACAATGTGTGATTGCCATTTCTTTCTTGCTTAAATATATCTTTGCTTTCCTAGTTGGTTTAGTGTCATTCGTTATTTCTCATCAAGTGGTATTAGATCCAATTTGAGAAGTTTTGATGCAAGTCATATCAAATCAAGGTTAAGAATATCTTGGATCTAAGCTAAACCTAGATCCAGTGGGAATTGTAAGTCAGATATATTTAAAGTTGTGCTTGAAAGAATGGCAAGTAGATTGAGGATAGATATCGAAAAATTCAATGGCCAGAATTTTGAGCTTTGGAAGCTTAAAATTGAATATCTCCTTGTAGATCAAGAATAATGGATAGTTGTGAGTCCCAATGTAATTCCTACAGGTATGTCGAGGGAAGAATGGGATAAAATTGAGAGAAGGGAAAGGAGTATGATTCAACTTTGTCTTCCAGATTCAGTATTGTTGAATGTCCTAGGAGAAGACATGGGAAAGAAACTATGGGACAAGTTGGGAAGCTTGTACCAGTCGAAATCCCTGGTAAAGAAAATGTTTCTTAGGAAGAAGTTGTATCTTCTAAGGATGAGTGATGGGAGCTCAATAACATAGCATCTCAAGGAATTCAATACTATAATAAGTCAGTTATTTTCTGTGGATATCCAAATCACTAAGGAGGAGAAATGTATTAGCTTATTATGTTATTTTCCAGACTTCTGGGATAACTTAGTCATGTCTATAGGGAGTAATTTGACCACACTAGCGCTAGAAGATGTGGTTGCATCTCTACTACCAGAAGAAATGTGACAGAAGAACATGGAAGGATAGAAGAAAAATATTGTTAGTCCCTAAAGTTGCACTTGACTGTGAGAGGGCAAGCTAGGGAAACATCGAGTTATTGAAAAAGTGTTTTGAGGGTTTTTATGGTTTGGTTTTTTTAATAAGGTGGTTGAAAATTGGCTCAAAGGTTTAAAATAAATAAGAAATTCAGAATAAGAACAGAAGATATCCCATTGACTGGTTAAAAGGTAGTCACATAGATGGATTAGACCAATAAGAAAAAGAGAAAATGAAGTTTTCAATTTGTTAACTTCACATAAATTCTTATCTCAAAATATCATTAAGAAACAAGAACATCAGCCTGAAATCAAAACTTGAAAATAATCACCACAGTAAATTCTTTACTGTATTAATTAATAATCAAGAAAACAAATGCATTGCAGTTTGAATAATGAGATCAAGCATGAAGAAAGAAGAACAGAGTAGAAAAGAGAGTCTAACCATCCATATTCCTTTGCTATTAAGTGTCAAATAGAACAGTGATGTCTTACAAAAAGTTTCAAAACAGGTCCTTTGGATCTCCAATTTTTCGACCACAACAGAGTCTTTCCTCTAACTATTTAAACTAACCAAAATATATCAGATCCTAATTTCTAACATGTTATCAATGAATGGATCTGATTAGCATCTATCTACTTGGGAGGTTAGCTTGAAAAGAGCATTTACATTCCAAAAATAGATATAGCTCAACAGCTTAATCTCAAATGATCCTCTCACAATACATTTGATCCTACAAAATAGGGGTTGGTTTGATCTAGTCATGCATTTCAAGGTGTTTGCCTTTCACAAGCCAAAATAAGTAAATCTTTCCTTGTTCCCTAGTAAACATCAAAATTGAGAATGTGCCAAATTCTCCATAAATCTTTTAGGGTATGATAACAGCAGTAGCCTTGGAAGTCTTCTGTTTGAGCTTTGTGGTGAGTACAATGTTATGCCAATAGAGTTTGAAGTTTATTTCTCTGAGCTCTTTGAGCAATGCTCTTTGCTCTCTGTTCTTCCTCTTGAAACCCTAAATCCTTTCTTGCTGACTGGCACTCCATTGTTTTATATGGGCCTTTTCTTTCTTCAACTTTTTCACTGTCTTCTGGAGTTCTCTGATCCTTTCTTTATCCGTTCTGACCTTAACCTTGAATTTGGGGAACTCTTCAACAGGTGCAGGCTCATTCAGATCTATGGAAACCTTTGGTTCCTTCAATTTAACTAGGTATCTAGAAGCCAATCCTGAGTTGTGTTCTTCATTGGAACTTGTTGAATCCATGGCTTCAGGCATATCTGATATGTGATCTGAATCTACAAGGTTGCTTTCTTTATTTTCAGGAATCTCATTGATACCTTTAGCAATTGCTTTAGCTTTTGAAAATCTGGTAGTAACTCTTGTTACAGGTCATGTAGGGAATGGAGCAGTCCAATTACCTCTTTCTACTGGTTTTTTATGTAATGGAGGTTTTCTTGCCATTTTCTTGGTACCTGCTTCAGCGTCCTCAGAGTGATCTTCTATAACTATGACGTTTTCTTCTTTGATTGAGGGATCAAACATAGCTTTGGAATTTAGCCTATATTTGTTGGTAACTCTAGTAGAATTCCTTCTATGGTTTTGAGACATAGGCAAACCTTTCTTCTTCTCCCTTTTAACTGCAACGCCTTTCTTACTGGTTGCTGGTGATTTATGCTTGGCTGTAGTTTTAATATCATAATCTTCATCTGAATCAACTTCCATTTTAACATCTACCTCATAAAACATTTCAATTTTTGTATCCAATTTGGGTATTTTACCTTTGTTGTTCCTCGACACCCTGATGGCAGGCATTTCTTATTTAACAGGGGTTTCATCAACTGGAATATTTTGTTTCTGTGTAACAGCCCTTTTCTCTTTTCCTCTCTTCTGTTTGTTGGACTGTGGATCAGGATTTAAGGATTGAATTAGCCAGCTCCAGGGTTTCTGTATTTCCCTCAGAGCAGAAACTACCAGAGTCTTAATTAGGACTTGATGAAACACGATACACTTTGTAGTGGCAGGGTGTGACTGCACTCTTTTTGACATCTTTGCCAAGATTTTGAGTAGAAAGTAAGGCAGATTTAAAGGATAATCTCCATTTAGATGCATTAACAACCTAATGTGGTAGATGTAAAATAGTGAGAATCTGCCTTCGCAGGTGATATACCTGTGGATAATGATTAGAGAAGTGTGCCATTCTGGTCTAATCAAGCTGTGAGGGACTCCCTTTCTCCAATTCGGGTTTTTATTATATGGTAGTAAGAATTGATTGACAAACTCTATGACTACATGCTCCTTCTTCCACCATCGTTCTCCTCCAACTACCAATCTGCAAGCTTTGGCGATTTTTTTTTTTTTGACCAACATTAGCAACTTTCCGATCTCCACTTGAAACCATCGAAGTTCTGTGCAAATGCCATAGATACTTGTTCATCGTAACCTTGGAAGGTGATGAGGAATTTGAACCAACCAGTGTCTTTAAACCTCTGAGCTATCTGAGGATAAGCTTCAAGAAGTTCAGCACCCTCGGGTTCCAATCGAACAACTTGCCCACTTCTCTTTGGTGCCATATCGATAACACGATGCTACTACTTAGAACTACTGGAATTTGAACTCACGACCTGTAACTATTAGCATATCTCAACTTCTTCTGAAAGATACATGTACTTATAATTGAACAAAATCAGAACGACAAGTGATAGGATCGTATAATGATCTTTGAGAATTGAAATGAGTCCTTGCTGGTATGGAATGTCCCCATCATGAAACTGTTTGAACTGTATAATGATTCAAGATATATTTTGGGACACATATGGATTATCAGTCCACGATTTATGTAATCATAACAGAATCGGGGTGGTTGGCACTTATCATGGCATGATTATATTAGCGCTATGGGAATAATGTTATTCCAGTATCGCTATTAATGAATTGGTATAATTTTGAATTTGAAAGATTCACATAGGCATATGAAGTGACACATCTTGTAAAACCATGTCTTAAATCCCCAAACTTAAGGAAATTATTCAAAAAGATAAAATGTGAAACATAACAAACTGAAAACAAAGATTAAAATCAAATGAAAGCAAACAATGAATTGCAGGTAGGGAGGGTTAAGGATTAGAGTTTCTCACTAAATCAAAAGAAAAATTAGAGACTAACACTGGCTCCTTCTGGGGATGGAGGTTTGATAATAAACTCCAAGAACTGCAGACCAATGCCTTTTCCTTTATTTATGATTCATTGATCTCCCTGCTTCTGTCAGTCTTTATTCACAGCATAATTGTAGAAAACAAGTCCATTGGGTATATGGAGTCTTTATTAAAAGAAAAACCTACTATACTAACTGAAAAATTGATGAGTCTTTAGAGAAAATAGTGTTTCAAGAACCTCCCATTCACTCAGCCTCCAAAAGTTTCTGTGTCATCTAAATTATGCAGGAGAAAAGTGTTATTGTCCATTACCTTGGCTATTCTAAAAGGACCATACCATAGTTTATCAAACTTAGCATGTTTTGCTTTTTCCTCTCTACTGGCATCCCATCTTAACACCAAATCTCCTTCATTAAAAACATATTTCTTAGTTCCCTTATCGAATGTGGCTTTGAATTTTCTCTATTGAGCAGCAGCTTTCTGATTCATATGTTCTCTGACTTGAACCTCAATCATCTGAAAAATTCTCCTTTGGAGATCGTTGGGTTCTTCTAACTCTTCCTGTAAAAACTTTAAAACTGGTAGGCCCAATTGAGTTGGAAGGATAGCTTTTGTCTCATATACCATCTGGAAAGGAGAGGTCCCAATAGAATTCTTGTTACTGATACGATCATCCCATAGGGCAAACTTTAACTTGGAATCCCATGATTTTTTATTTTCTTCCAGTAGTTTTTTTATAATCCTTATCAAACTTTTATTGGAGGACTCTGCTAACCCATTCCCTTGGGGGTAGTAGGGAGTAGAGTGGACCAATTTGATATTATACTTATTTGATAATTCAATCATGGGATTGGATTTAAAATCCTGTGCATTATCAGTGAATAGTTTTTTAGGACAACCAAACCTAGAAAAGATATATCCTTCAAGAAAATCCATGATTACCTTGTCTGTTGCATTCTAGGTCAGAATTGCTTTGATCCACTTTATAAAGTAATATGTGGTTGTAAGAATCCATCTATTTTTCCCTGAAGATGAAGGGTTGATCTCCTAATGAAATCCAAGCCCCATTGTTGGAATGGTCCATGAGTGATGATTGGTTTTAGAGGCAGAGACATAAGTTTTTGTTTTCCAGCAAATTTATGATAGGGTTCACATGCCCTGACCTGAACAAAAATATCTGAGAATAGAATTGGCCAGTAATAGCCTGCCCTAAGAATCTTGAAGGCAGTAGCTTTCCAATGGTGATTGCCTCCGCACACACCATGATGTAGATCACAAAATATTTGTTTAGCTTCTCTTTCATCAACACACCTCAACAAAAAACCCTGAGGGTCTTTCCAGAATAAGATATGATCTATAATGCAATACTTTATTGCTCTTAATTTTAATGACCTAAACTTTGATTTATCTAACTCTGGAGGAGATTAAAAATTCAGCAGAAAAAATATTATATCTTTGTACCATGGTGAAGAAACATACTTGTTGTTTACCTATGAATTTGTTTCTTCAATCTGGAAAGAGGAGCCCTATGTATTGTCTGAAAGATGGTACAACCCAATGGATTTGTAGTTAGACTCTGTCATTAATTTGGCAAGGCCTTGACCTTTTATCAGCTGAGTAGGATTTATAGTGAGATCATACTCTAGGATCTTTATTATCCATTTTCCTCTCTTTCCTTCACAATCAGGCTGGACCAAGATTTCTTTGACTGCACTGCTTGGGACATAAGTTGTGATCTCATATTGAAGAACATATACTCTAAAGGATTTCAAAGCCTGTACCAGGGTATAGGCATGTTTCTCCATTATATCATACTTCAATTCAGAATCTCTGAGAGTTTTTCTAAAGAAGGAGATGGGTTGTTCAAATCCTTGTTCATTTCTTTGCAGAAGAACAACAGCTATGGTATGTTCTGAGGCAAATGAGAAAATCATGAATTCTTTGGAGTAATTTGCACTGATGAGAATAGGGGCTTGAACAAGAGCCTGTTTTATCTTTTCAAACGATTCTTTATCTTCTGGTATCCATTTAATTTCTGCATCCTTTTTCAACATGTCGGTAATGTACTTGATAATCTCTACAAAGTTAGGTATAAACCTCCTTAAAAAAATAATTTTACCAATGAAGGACTGAATAGACTTCTTGTTTCTCAGGATGTATATTTGTTGGATAGCCTTTACTCTTTCAGGGTCTATTTTAATACCTTCAGGTGAGACAATATGTCCTAAAATCTTTCCTTCTTCCATGGAAAAATGTGATTTTTAGGATTAAGTGATATAGCATACCTCCTACATTTCTCAAAAGTCTACTTCAAGTGCTATAAATGTTCTTCATCAGATGCTGAAAATATAATGATGTCATCAAGATAAATAACTACAAACCTGTCCTTTTCACCAATAAAATCAATGTCCATAGCCCTTTGAAATGTGGCTCCTGCATTCATCAATCCAAAGGGCATCTTTTCATACATAAAAGTGCCCCAGGGAGTAGTAAAAGTTGTTTTCTTTTTTTCCTCCTCTACTACTGATATTTGATTGTACCCTGAGTATCCATCAAGAATAGAGATCCTCTCTGCTCCTACAACTCTCTATAAAATATGATCCATTTTTTGTAATAGATAATTGTCTTTCAAGGAGCACCTGTTCAAATTCCTGAAGTCCACACAGAGCCTTATCTCTCCACTCTTCTTTCTGACAGGTACAAGGTTGGCCACCCACTCTGAGTATCTCAGTGGCACTATGATTTTGGCTTCCAATAACCTTTTCAACTCCTTTTCTATTATAGTTAAGAGCAAAGGATTGAACTTCCTAGACTTTTGTTTAAAAGGTTTCGATCCAGGTTTTAGGGGAATTTTGTGTTGTATGATATCTGGATCAAACACCTTCAAATCTTCATAAGACCATGCAAATATATCTTAATATTGCTTCATTAATTCAACATATGCTTCTCTATGTTTTTGTGACAATTTTCTAGATATTTTGACCAACTTGGGATTTGAATCAGAGCTGATGTCACAATCCACTACATCAGTTTCTTCTGTCTGAATAATAGCCTTCCTGGAAACATCATTGTGATCAAACAGCCTCTCTAGTGGGACCAAACCTTTAGGTAGATGGTTGGTCTTTAGTTCAATAATTTTGTGCCCAGCAATATTGTCTTGAAGAATATTTGCAGCATGTACCTCTGCCTCACCATCTTCGTCATATTGATCTATTGAAATGTTAGAAAACTCTTTAATAGTTTTCAAGAATCTTTGAATTTCCTCATCATCTTTAAAGACCTGCCAATGTTTTATATTGTCTAGTATTGAGGGTCTATGTCTAACCTCAACTTCAAATTTCAGATTAGGAAACATTGGAGTTTTAAAGTTGCTAGTTGCAAGTGCCAAAGAGTCAGCCTGTTGATTTAAACTTCTATGCACAAAAGTAATATTGAATGCCAAAAATAAATTGTCCACATAATTCCACACCTCATTTCTATACTGTTTCAACCTTTGTTGTTTAGTTTGATATGTGTTCTTGATTTGGTGAATAATAAGTTTTGAATCACCAAAAACAGAAAGTTTATCTATACCCATATCTTTAGCAGCTTTCAACCCTAACAACAAGGATTCATACTCACTGATGTTATTGGTGGTGTCAAATTCAAGTTTATATTACATAGGAATAACCTCCTTGGTAGGGGAAATGAAGACAATCCCAACACCAGAACCTTCTCTAGAACATGCCCCATCAAAATACATTTTCCAAACAAAATTATCTTCTCTATCCCAAACAGTAGTTGGTGTCTTTCTAACTGATACTTCTGCCATCTGATCACTCATATGAAAAATAGAGGAACCAAGATCATCTTCTACAACATATATAGGATGATTAGTGGGGTTCTCGTGATCACTTACCAAATAATCCATTCTTACTTCTCTGTATAATCTCTATTGTTCTCCACCAAAAACAAGTATGGTTGCATAACTAAGATCCATTTGGAGAGTGCCTCCTACCTTTTTGGCCCAGGATCTTGAAAGAAGCATTCCAAATTTTGGTGGTATGTCAGCCACAATAACATCTAATACCACGCTTTTCATAGGTAATTGGGAAAGAGTAACAACCACATCCTTCATAACTCCCGGGCATTTGAATTTCTTGGAATCAAAATAATATAGATCATGGTAAGGTTTAGTAATGTCTAATCCTAATTATTCCATCACCACCTTAGGCATGACATTATGCGAGGCACCAGAATCCATTAGGAAGTTATGCAATATCTTGTCATGATCATTTAGTGATATGTATAACAAGGGAGAAGTATCAGTTTTGTCTTCAATATGAGTTCCAATTGTTATAGCAGGGTTCTCATCTTCTAGATTGATAGTATCTGAAGAGATAACCTGAGCAGGAGATTGTAGAGCTTTGAGAACAATTATCCTAAAAGGATCTGTTTTAATGAGTTCTAGCAGTGGCACAGAAATCTTGATTTTGTTAATTTCATGTTCTAGACTGAAAGAAGAAACATTCTTTTATGGTTCCTTTATCTCTGCAGTACTAACCTTGGTAGGTTGCTTCATTGGTTAATCATTCTGAATCCCAGGACTGGCTTTACTGATTCCTTATTTCACTGGGTTGTTGGCCTTCTTTGTGGAAACAAGTGTATCTACTTTAGGTGCATTTGAATTAGATCTGAGATTATATTTCTTCCTTTTTGGTTCTTTTTGAACAATCTCATCAGCAGCCCCTTCTTCAAACTGGTTTAAAATCAAAGTATCGTCATAATCCTGTTGTGCTACATGCATAGGAAATGTTTCAGAATCATTTAGATGTACTTCAGGATCATCTTCTATATCATCTTCATCCTCTTCTTCATCTACTGCATTATTCTGGAAAGGAGGCAAAACTTTTTGGTCTTCTTGATTTTTCTTTTCTCTTGGTAAGATCTTAGGTGCATTGTTTGGCATCCTGAACTGATTTTGATTTTTGTATCCACCTTCCTATGTAGGTCTACTAGGTTGTTTTTGTTCCATCTTCAATCTCTCCATCTCAGATGTCAGAGCTTTCAGCATCTTATCCATTTCATCTATCTTAGAATCAAACATTGTATTAGAAGAGGAAGGCATCTCTTCTTTTCGTTTTTTTCTATCTCTGTCACCTCTAGACTTCAATTTGTCTGCTGCTAATATGTTTGATTCTACCTCAATAGCAGCATCTTGCATCTGGTTGAGGGTAGCATACCTTCTTTCTCTTAGCAACAAGGATAATTCAACATCGAAAGCATTGGAAAATGTGATTTTAGTTGATGTCTCTGAAGGTTTAATCGCATCTGGAATTTTACCATACATTTTGTTGAATCTTTTGGTAAAATCAGGTATAGATTCACCTTGTTTCCTTTTTAAAGCACCAAATTCAGTGATGTAGTACAAAAAGTCTTTCTTGTCTCCCTAGTGTCTAAGGAAGGTGTCATCCAAGGCTTCAATGTCGGCAATTGAATTAGGTGGCAAACTCCTAAACCACTTTCTTGCTTCACCATCTAAACTCTGCAAAAACAATCTCATCCATACATCTGCATGCTCTACATTGAAATTGTCTGCAAAACTATAAAAGGAATTCAAATTCTCTTCAGCAGTAACCCCTCATTCTCCATTAAATCTATGCAAATATTTCATATAATCATTTGGTGGAAAGGCATACATGACTTGTGGAAGGATTAAAGGGGCATACCTTGCTGCAACAATTGCATCCATTCTATTTACAGCCATATTTGTTGTCTTTGGTGTTGGAGTTTTGGGAGTAAACAAGATTGATGATGTTGAAGGTGAAACTATCCTTTGTGTATGAAAACTTAATTGTACTGACAATGAATCTTGATCTATACCAGACAAGAATTCCTCTTCTAGACTATAATCGGATGATGGGCCAAGAAACAGAGGATTCTCAAAATAAGAATAATGTGATTTAATTTCTTTAGAGGAGAGAGATCCAAGAGATGAATAGGGTGTCTATGGTTCACTCTTAATATCTTTACTGTGATCTTTCAAAGTTTCAGCCATAGGCAAGGTGTTTGAATATTCCTGTTCAATGAGTTCAGCAAGTAGCTTCCACTGATCTAGATTTAATTATGAGATGGTTGAAGGGAATGAAAATGTAGCAGGCTCAATGACAGTTTTGACTTCACTTTCAAGAATCACCTCTTCATATGATTGGATTTTAGTGATTTCAGAGGACTATCCTTGAAAATTTTCTGAAGACAATTTTCCCTTTGAGAGAGAAGGTTGTCTAGAAATAGTTTTAGATTTTCTTAGTAGCTTTTCAGGATCTGGAACTGCTGCAACAGACTCAGGATCTGGATTTTTTCTAGTTACTGGTATCTTAGTAGATGATGAAGAAGTTGGAGGAGTTTAAGGTCCTTTCCCTTTTCTCTTAGGAGCCAGAATTACCACAAAGGAGTCTCCAGGTGAATAATCACAGTCTTATGTAATGTCCAAAATCTTGTTCACCATCAAGATTTGAATCTAATCTTGGTGTTTCCCCAAGGAAAAATATTCGTTCCTTCATCCCCGTAAAAGGCGCCAAAAGAAGTTAGTCCCTAAAGTTGCACTTGACTGTGAGAGGGAAAGCTAGGGCATCATCGAGTTATTGCAAAAGTGTTTTGAGGGTTTTTATGGTTTGGTTTTTTGAATAAGGTGGTTGAAAACTGGCTCAAAGTTTTAAAATAAACAAGAAATTCATAATAAGAATAGATTATATCCCATTAAATGGTTAAAAGGTAGTCACATAGATGGATTAGACCAATAAGAAAAAGAGAAAATGAAGTTTTCAATTGGTTAACTTCACTTAAATTCTTATCTCAAAATATCATTAAGAAACAAGAACATCAGCTTGAAATCAAAACTTGAAAATAATCACCACATCAAATTCTTTATTGTATTAATTAATAATAAAGAAAACAAATGCATTGCAGTTTGAATAATGAGCTCAAGCATGAAGAAAGAAGAACAGAGTAGAAAAGAGAGTCTAACCATCCATATGCCTTTGCTATTAAGTGTCAAATAGAACAGTAATGTCTTACAAAAAGTTTCAAAACAGGTCCTCTGGATCTCCAATTTTCCTCCTTGAGATGTGTTCTTCCCTGGCTAACATGAAAAACTCAAATCCAAACGTCAACTAGCTCTGATACCACTTGATCCGTCAGGATTTTTCGAAATGACTATGGTTTTAGTTTATTTAGCATGCATTAATTAACCATTGGGAAACTTTAATGAAAGAGCGAGGAAAGCAAATGCATCATACAGCCATTAACATAATTGCAAATCTAAAATGGAATGAAAACAGCAAAAACCATAAAGCACAAGTTTGATAACGGAGTTCGGCAACTTTGCCTACGTCTCCGGGCCTTTTCTCTTGTGAGGGAGGCTTCTTGATTTCTTTTTGAAAGTTTATTAGTACATCTTTACATTCGCCGATTGGCTCCTAGACTGATCTGGTCTTGTTCTCC
>ML781549.1:1266063-1298162 GCA_009831015.1 Picea engelmannii | reverse complement strand
CAGATGTCAGCCAATCCAAAACTGCCACGTCATCTCCTGCACAGTCAGCATGCTGATGTCATCAGCGTTGACTTTTTGACCAGTTGACCTTTGACTTTTTACCTATTTGACTTTTCGGTCAGAACGCGATATCTTCTCCATACTGACTCCGTTTGACATAAAAATTATACCACCGGAATCGGGAAGACGAGCCGGACGCAATGGTGTTGGTTTCATCAGATTCTGAGTACTTTCATTTTTGAGCATTTTTCAAGCCCTGATAGGCTTCTGAATCCGATTTCGGATCAAACCATCCATATGCCTTTGCTATTAAGTGTCAAATAGAACAGTAATGTCTTACAAAAAGTTTCAAAACAGGTCCTCTGGATCTCCAATTTTTCAACCACAACAGAATCTTTCCTATGACTATTTAAACTATCCAAAATATATCAGATCATAATTTCTAGAATGTTATCAATGACTAGATCTTATTAGCATCTATCTACTAGGGGGGTTAGCTCGAAAAGAGCATTTACATTCCAAAAATAGATATATATCAACAGCTTAATCTCGAATGATTCTATCACAATACATTTGATCCTACAAAATAGGGGTTGGTTTGATCTAGTCATGCATTTCGAGGTATTTTCCTTTCACAAGACAAAATAAGTAAATCTTTCCTTGTTCCCTGGTAAACATCAAAATTGAGAATGTGCCAAATTCCCCATAAATATTTTAGGGTATGATAACAGCAGTAGACTTGGCAGTCTTTTGTTTGAGATTTGTGGTGAGTACGATGTTATGCCAATAGAGTTTGAAGTTTATTTCTCTGAGCTCTTTGAGAAATTCTCTTTGCTCTCTTTTCTTCCTCTTGAAACCCTGAATCCTTTCTTGTTGACTGGAACTCCATTGTTCTATATGGGCCTTTTCTTTCTTCAATTGTTTCATTGTTTTTGGAGTTCTCTGATCCTTTTTTTATCAGTTATGACCTTAACCTTGAATTTGGGGAACTCTTTAGCAGGTGCAGGCTCATTCAGATCTATGGCAACCTTTGGTTCTTTCAATTTAACTTGGTATCTAGAAGCCAATCCTGAGTTGTGTTATTCATCAGAACTTGTTGAATCCATGGCTTCAGGCATATCTTATATGTGATCTGAATCTACAAGGTTGCTTTCTTTATTTTCAGGAATCTCACTGATACCTTTAGCAACTGCTTTAGCTTTTGACAATATGGTAGTAGCTCTTGTTATAGGTCCTGTAGGGAATGGAGCAATCTGCTTACCTCTTTCTGCTGGTTTTTTATGTAATGGAGGTTTTCTTTCCTTTTTCTTGGTACCTGCTTCAGCGTCCTCGGAGTGATATTTTATAACTATGACATTTTCTTCCTTGATTGAGGGATCAAACATAGCTTTGGACTTTAGCCTGTATTTGTTGGTAACTCTAGTAGAATTCCTTCTAGGGTTTTGAGACACAGGCACACCTTTCTTCTTTTGCATTTTGACTGCAACGCCTTTCTTACTGGTTGTTGGTGATTTATGCTTGGCTATAGTTTTAATATCATAATATTCATCTGAATCCACTTCCATTTTAACATCTACCTCAGAAAACATTTCGATTTATGTATCCAATTTGGGTCTTTTACCTCTGTTGTTCCTCGTCAATCTAATGGCAAACATTTCTTCTTTAACAGGGGTTTCATCAACTAGAATGTTATGTTTCTTTGTAACATCCCTTTTCCCTTTACCTCTCTTCTATTTACTGGACTGTGAATCAGGATTTAAGGATTGAACTAGCCAACTCCAGGGTTTCTGTATTTCCCTCATAGCATAAACGACCAGAGTCTTAATTAGGAATTGATGAAACAGGCTACCCTTTGCAGTGGCGGGGTGTGACTGCACTCTTTTTGACATATTTGCCAAGATTTTGAGTAGAAAGTAAGGTAGATTTAAAGGATAATCTTCATTTAGATGCATTAACAACCTAATGTGGTAGATGTAAATCAGTGAGAATCTGCCTTTGCAGGTGATATACCTGTGGATAATGATTAGAGTAGTGTGCCATTCTGGTCTAATCCAGCTGTGAGGGACTCCCATTCTCCAATTCGGGTTTTGCTTATCTAGTATTAAGAATTGATTGACAAACTCTGTGGCTACATGCTCCTTCTTCCACCATCGTTCTCCTCCAACTACCAATCTGCAAGGTTTGGAGATTGTTTGTTCTGTCACCATCATTAGCAAATTTCCGATCTCCACTTCGAAATCATCGAAGTTCTGTGCAAACTCCATAGATACCTGTTCGTCGTAACCTTAGAAGGTGGTGAGTAATTCGAACCAACCAGCATCTTTAAACCTCTGAGCCATATGAGGATAAGCTTCGAGAAGTTCAGCACCCTCGAGTTCCAATCAAAAAACTTGCCCACTTCTCTTGGTTTCCATATCGATAACATGATGTTGCTAGTTAGCACTGTCAGAAATTGAACTCACAACCTGTAATTGTTAGCATATCTCAACTTCTTCTGAAAGATACCTACACTTATAATTGAACAAAATCAGAACGACAAGTGACAGGATCGTATAATGATCTTTGGGAATTGAAACGATTTGAAATGAGTCCTTGCTGGTACGGAATGTTCCCATCATGAAACGATTTGAACTGCATAATGATTCAAGAGATATTGTGGAACACATGTGGATTATCAATCCATGATTTATGTAATCATAACAGAATCGGGGTGGTTGGCGCTTATCATGGCATGATTATATTAGCACTATGGGAATAATGTTATTCCAATAGCACTATTAATGACTTGGCAGAATTTTGAATTTGAAAGATTCACATAGGCATATGAAGTGACACATCTTGTAAAACCATGTCTTAAATCCCCAAACCTAAGGAAATTATTCAAAAATCTAAAATGTGAAACATAAAAAGCTGAAAACAAAGATTAAAATCAAATGAAAGAAAACAACGAAATGCATGTAGGGAGGGTTTAGGATTAGAGTTTCTCACTAAATCAAAAGTAAAATTAGAGACGAATAGATACCTTGATGGTGATAGGTCAACCGATCAACAGAGATAAAGACAAATTCTTCGATATAAAGTATAAGTGGAAGGATAGATCAAAACCCTCGGTTCTGTCGACGAGAAGATGTTGGAAATGTGGTAAAGTTGGGAATTATAAAAGATATTTCAATTTGAAGGAAACACAAGTTATTACACGATCTGACGAGAAGCAAACGGATGAGATAAATATTGTTGTGAATAAAGGAAGTGATGTGTATCTAGCATCGACCAGTACAAAGTCGGATCAAGACATTTGGTTGATTGGCTCAGAAGCATCCTTTCATATGAAACCTCACACAGAATGGTTCTACGAATATGAGAGATATGAAGGGGGACATTTTTTCTTGGCGGATGACTTGACAACCAAAACTGTTGGACAGGGAAGAGTTCGATTGATACTACAAGACGAGAGGAGTAGAACCCTTCTAATTGTGGTACATATTATGGGTTTGGCAAGAAATATTAAATCCGTTAGTAAAATGAGTGATGCATGCGTGTACACTCTATTTTAGAAGGATACATGCAAAATGGTCAAGGGTGCAATGGTATTAATGAAAGGAGTTCATATTAGAACCCTATACAAGTTGTGAGGGAATGTCGAATCGACAAGATGCAATGAAATTGTTGTTCCTGAAGTCGACTTGACTTCAAATTGACTCAACTCAACTTGGGTTGAATCGATATAAACCAAATCGACTATTCTTTGTCAAGTTGACCTAACCATGTTATGGAACTAGAGGATGGGACACATTGGTGAAAAAGGACTTCAAGCTATGAAAAATAAAGGTATAGTCAAAGGTTTTACTAATTGTAATTTGGAAGTCAATTTTTGTGAACATTACATATATGGAAAACAAAATCGGGTTAGGTTCCCATCTGGAGTGACAAGGGAAAAAGGGATTCCACAATTGATACATAGTGACGTATTTAGGCATGTACCAGTCCCTTCACTTCGTGGATCCCTATATTATGTCTCCTTCATAGATGATTTCTCCAGAAAGACATGGATATATTTCCTGAGGAATAAATCAAAGATTTTTTACAAATTCAGAGATTTTAACAGACAGATAAGAATATCAATGTAACGTTACCCGTTACCATCACTAACAAATGCTATGATACCAAAATGTAAAGTACCCATCCTCCTAGTTCGGTACCATGCTCTGATACCAACTTGTAATGTACCTAGACTCCTAGCTAGGTACCATGCTCTGATACCAATTTGTAACCTACCCAGCCTCCTAGTTAGGTACCACGCTCTGATACCAAAATGTAATGTACCTAGCCTCTTAGTTGGGTACCGTGCTCTGATACCAAAATTTAATGTACCCGACCTCCTAGCTGGGTACCGCGCTCTGATACCAAAATGTAACGTTACCCAGTTTACTATTGAGAAACACTACTCCAAAATCTAATGCACAGATTATACTCTATAGCATTGGTCTGCACAGAAACATGTGAGCTAACGTGCATGATTTGTTAGGGACCTAACCTACCTAACCCCTCAAGTGGGTAGAATAATATATTTCCATGTAATAAAGGTCAATATTAATAAGGCCTAGCAATAAGGAGGAATAAGTCAAATGTAAGAAGACCTAATAGAAGCTTCCAATTCTAGAAGGATCTTCCTCTAGATTGTTCTTTTGGATAAATAGATTTAGTATAAATAGGAGTATAGTGTATGAGAATTTTTGTAATAGAGCTCTTCTCTGCTAGAGCTTTCCCCCTTGAAGAGGCAAGTGAACCTTGTTTCCTATCAATAAAGGTATAATGTCGGTGTTGTGGTTCCATATAATTTGTTTTTTCGTTGTTATCTCTGCATTACTTATGTATTTTTTTGTTATCTCGGTGTTATTTTCTGCATTATTTCTCTTCTCTACTAATATAATAGAACCGGTACCTTACAAGTGGTATTAGAGCACTTTCCTTGACAAAAAATTGTGGGTTAATTTTTTTTCAGGGTAGAGACTTATTTCGGTGTCTTAAAGCTACAGAGATATATCGTTACACGCATAAACCCGTGGTTGGGGATTAATACACACGGGAAATAAAAGTGGTACTCAAGCGCACATCTGTTGGACACCCTTGTAACCCTTGTTGGTACCCCTTCGAGTGGTAGCGCATCAGACAACACTTGTATACGGATCGACCTAGATCTCCTGAAGCCCTCTATAGATACATTGATTGGCCACCTGACTACTATAGTTCCACTGAGAACAACACTCGGGAAGATACTCTCTAGTACCCGGTTAGTTAGGTAGTATGGCTAAGGGAATGGTCTAGCCTCCTTAGTTGGTGCCATGATATATTGGGTCGAGTACTATTGTTGGACCCCACACATATATCAAAGAGTTATAGCACAAGAGAAACCCTTGTTTGTAGAAACCCCAAATACCCTACCCCTTGGGATGGAAAGAAAACAAAATAGAATAGACAAGATCTATTGTCATGCAATTGTGCCTTCTGCATTCTGGTTGAAAAATTACTACACATTTCTTCATGTTAAGCATTTGGGCATTTCGTCACTACAGTATTATTCAGGCCGAAGTATAACTTTGCAGGAGTAAAAAAAAAAGTATAGTGGTCCCGTCGACACACCTATTTGGGACCTATCCCTTTGGATTCCCCTTTTCTCCCTCATCGCAGTCATACCTTTCATTTTATTTTATTTTTCCAATGGACCCGACCCCTTCCCAGCTTCCCTATTTTGTCACATATTCCATTATATTTCCCTTATCGCCCTGATCGTTGTGGTACCTATCACTTATAAGTCATTTTCTATGGTCCCACCCACCCATTTTCCCTTACCTACACTACCCCTCTCAAAATGGCCACCACTCACAACCAAGACCTGCAAGCTTCCATCAATCAAGCCTATGAATCCATCCAACACATGACATCTAAGATTGGCTCTACCAATTCCCTCCTTGGACAATTCAAGACCCAATTCCAACACAAATTTGACACCATGGATGCCAAATTCATGAACCAATTTAACACGCTCCAATCTGTTGTCAACCAATTATTGAACCACACTCCAGGTCCTTCCTGCTCGGACCAACCAGATGTTGTTGATTCCTCTCATTCTCTGCATTTTCAATCGAACTCCTTTCATCGTGACCCCCGTCTTCCCTACATTGAGGTTAATAAATTTGATGGCTCTAATCCCACGAGTTGGGTCACTCAAATGGAGCATTATTTTTCTCTGCATGGTATTACTGATGAGTTGGCCAAAATTCTCTATGTCGCCCTCTATCTAGATCATGAACAATGGAAATGGTGGCAATGGCGTAAAAATTCACATCAGGGGTATATTGCATGGACCCAGTTTGTTGCAGAGGTCTATGACCACTTTGACATTGATACCCACTATCTCGATCATTTGACCAAGTTGAAACAGTCAGGCACAGTGGAAGAATTTATAACTACTTTTGAGCATTTGTCCTTTTGAACCAAGGGCATGTCGGATGTGTTCTTCTGTGAATTCTTTATCAGTGGCCTAAAGGATGAAATATGATCTCGGGTTCTCATAGCCCGCCCTCAGACTTGGTTGGAAGCTAATAAACGTGCTAAAGAGGCCCAACAAGTTTTTTTTTCCCAAAACAAAAAACCCTCTTTTGTTCCTCGCCCTCGACCCACTAATCCTAACCCCCCTACCACTCCCCTCAAGGTCCAGAAATTAACTAGGGCTGAAATGGTTGAATTCTAACCGAAGGATTTTTGCTATAATTGTGATGAAAAATATTTTATGGGCCACAAGTGTAAGGAACAAAAATACTTTTATGGCCATTTCCGAAGATGTTCCTGAAGAAGATTTGACAATTCCCTTTGTTGAGGAGCCCTCCCTTACCGATGCTACCCAGGAGCCCACTGACCCACCTGAAGTTGACCCACTAATTTCCTTGCATGCCCTCACTGGCTTCTCTTCTCCACAAACCCTCAAGCTCATTGGCTATATTAAGCATAGGAAGGTCATCATCCTTGTTGACAGTGGTATCACCCACAATTTTATTCATCGTAGCATTTCCCAGGAAACCAATTGCTATATTCGTGTTGTCAATAATTTTCAAATCATGATAGCCAATGGTGGGTCCATGAAATGTGGTGGGCATTGTGAAAATGTGTGTCTTCAAATTGGACATTACCAAATGAAATCTCATATGTTTTCCATTGAAATGGGCATTTGTGACATTGTGTTAGGTGTTGAATGGTTACGCACTTTGGGTCCCATTCTTATGGATTTTAAGGAATTAACCATGCAATTCCAATAGGAGGGACAAAGGTATCAATTCCAATGTCTCACAGTTGGTTCTCCTGAGATCATCAGTTCCCATCGCATGGAAAATCTCCTCAAGAAAGGACACTCCGGTATTATTCCTCAACTCCATTCTATTCAAGCGGTTGAGACACCCTCTATGCATCCTAACCTCCAAGCTATACTTTCTAAACATTAAGTTGTTTTTTCCACTCCTAAGAGACTTCCGCCTTCTCATGGTTTTGATGATCATTTCATCCCCCTTTTTCCTGACATTCTTCCTCCCAATTTTATCCCTTATCATCATCCCTTTTCCCAAAATAATGAAATTGAGAAAATAATGCAGGAATTTCTCCAAGCGGGTGTTATCTGCCCCAATACCATCCCTTATTCTTCTCATGTGGTCATGGTACTTAGGAAAGAAGTTACTTAGCGCATGTGTCATGACTATCGTTCCCTCAATGAACTCACCATCAAGGACAATTTTCCCATTCATATCATTGATGATCTCTTGGATGAGCTGAGTGGTGCTCGATACTTCACTAAACTTGATCTATGTTCTGGCTACCACCAATTACGTATGCAAGAATATGACATCCTCAAGACTGCCTTTCGAGCTCATGAGGGTCACTATGAGTTCTTGGTCATGCCCTTTGTCTTGTGTAATTCCCCTTCCACCTTCCAAAGCCTCATGAATCATGTATTTCGTCCATTTCTCTGTCATTTTGTCTTAGTTTTCTTTGATGATATTCTCATCTATAGTAAAACTTTGGAATCCCATCTTTCCCATGTGGATCAAGTTCTCCATCTACTCTCTCAACACCAAATTTTCCTCAAACACTCTAAATGGGCCTTTAGCGCCTCATAAGTCGAGTACTTGGGTCATATTGTTGGCAAGGCTGGTGTCCAGGTGGATCCTAAGAAGATTGAATTAATGCATGATTGGCCTCAACCCAATACTATCAAAATCTTGTGTGGTTTTCTGGGTTTAACATCCTATTATTGCAAGTTTGTTCATAATTATGGAAATATTGTGGCGCCTCTAACTTCTCTCCTTAATAATAATTCTTTCACTTGGACTCCTGCAGTTGATCAAGCCTTTCAAGCCTTGAAGGCAGCTATGTGTACTACTCCGGTCTTGGCCCTTCCTGATTTAACAAAGACCTTTGTCTTGGAATGTGATGCCTCTGGGTGAGGAATTGGAGCAGTCCTTATGCAAGAGGGCAGACCTTTGGCCTTTACCAACAAACAATTGTTAGAACGTCATTTGGGCCAATCGATCTATGAAAAGGAAATGTTGGCTATTCTGCATGCAGTGGATCTCTAGTGCCCTTATCTCTTGGGGAAACACTTCCAAATTAAGATAGATCATCAAATCTGTGTAAATTTGTTGAACCCGCACAAAATAGATCTAGCTGGGAATTGACATACACAATTGCAGAGAAAATAGAAGAAAAGAGAAGCAAGAGAGAAATAATGGAAGAATTATCATTAACCAAATGAATAAATGATAATTTACGCATGATATACTCTGTATAACTCAACTAATGCACACTGGAGGAGAATCCAATGTGCCATAGTGGTGTTCTAGAGTGATCTAGACACACACCAGAAGTTACGGGAGTAAACTACCACCTAGTCTAGTCTCTCAGGCAGTTATGGGAGTGAACAACCACCTAGTTGAGTTAACTAGTCTATTAGTCTTCAGTTAACTGAATGAAACAGAGTGAAGTGAGGAGGAGGTCAAGGAATCATGGGTAATGCACTAGTCTGGTGATGATCCCAAGGACAATGTGCATTAGTTGGTGATGATCCCAATGTTGCATGGTGATAATCCCAATGTAGCATCTAGACTCCACTCAACTGATCAAACTGAAGAGAATATTCTCCTTAGAGGAATATTCTTCCTAAAATATAGGAGACTGAATAATGACTAATAAACAAGGAAAAACCTTAGGAAAAATAAATCCTAGGTGTGTGTGAAGTAACTCCAACACCCCCCCTGAACATCAGTATGGTGAAAATAAATAATGGGTCCCAACAACAAGGCCATGTTAGGTAACAAATACAAAAGATACACTGAAATGAAGCGAGGAAAGAGGGAAAACCTCACCACAACCCCCCCCCCGGCCCCTCCCCTCAAGGTACAATGTATGTAAAAAGAAGAACTCACAATTGCTAGGAAACTATGTCCTTCACTCCAAGATGACTGCAGAGAGAATGGAACTTCTGCTCACTGAAGGTCTTGGTGAAGATGTTTGTAGTTTGTTCTACTAAAGGACAGAACTGAAGGTCGATGATCCCCTTGTGTACTAAGTCTCGGATGTAGTGCATGTGGATCTCAATGTGCTTCGTCCACTGCCTCTGAGTTGGATCCTTGCAGAACTTCAGAGTGCTCTGGTTGTCACATCGAAGGACGATCGATCGATGAAACTGAATGCCCAAATCAGTGAGAAAATGTTGTAGCCACATAGCCTGAATGGTTATGTTAACTACCCCTATGTACTCTGCCTCGGCTGAAGATAGAGAAATAGCAGCCTACTTCTTTCTCGACCAACAGATAGTCCCAAAACCAAGACTAAGTGAGTAACCAAATGTGAACTTGTGATCAATGATATCGCCAACCCAGTCAGAATCAGTGAACCTGATGAGTTCCAATGTAGATTCTGCTGCATAATGAATCCAAAAAGTGATGGTGCCCTATATGTATCAAAGGATACACTTTGCATCCTTCCAATGTAGCTCATGCGGGTCTTGCATGAACTTGGAAGTTGCACCAACTACATAGGAGAGGTCTGGTCTGGAGTGTGTGAGATACAAAAAGATCCCCACTAGTTGTCTATACAGTGTGTTGTCAACCAGTGGAGTGTCCCCGCCATCCTCAAGTGTCAGAGTAGACTTGCAGTATTTCATGTGAAATCTCTCAAGGAGATCTCATGCATACTTGTCCTGAGACAGTTTGATGCCTGATGCATCTTGATTGATCTGAAGTCCAAGGAAGAAATGTAGTGGACCCATGTCCATCATCAAGAATCTTTCATGCAGAATCCTCTTGACTGACACAATCATTGAAGTCGAGCAATTGATGATCAACAAATCATCAACATACAGAAATAGGAGTAGAATTGAATCAATCGTTTTGAGCATGTAAACATTCGGGTCTAATTTAATACGTACAAAGTTCTGTGACAATAGGTAGGAGTCCATCTTGGCATACCATGCCCTCAGAGCCTGCTTGAGGCCATAAAGAGATTTCTTTAGTCAATACACCAAAGATAAATCCTGCATAAATCCCTGGGGTTGCTCCATATAGATCTCCTTAGAGATATCGTCATGAATAAATGCATTCTTCATGCCCATACGATGGACTTCCCATCCCTTGGTTGCCATAATGGAAAGCACCAAACGTATGGAATCCATCCTCGCTACTGGAGCGAAGGTCTCATCATAGTCAATGCCATGCACCTGCTAAAATCCTTTGGCAACTAGCCTAGATTTGTATCTACTAATCTATCCATCCGCTACACTCTTGATCCTATAGACCCATATACACCTGACAAGTTTCCTTCCAGAAGGAAGGGGAACCAGATCCCAAGTCTAGTTCTCTAGGAGGGAGTTGTACTCCTCCTTCATGGCGGATTCCCAAAAGGAATTTCCAGCAGCCTCGCCATAAGACCGTGGATCTGAAGATTGAACCAGGAAAATATGCTTGGGTGGTAGTGAGTGCAAGAGGAGGCTCCTCGAAATCAGATCGAGTCCTCCTAGTATCAACTAGATCCCCAACAAGATCCTCTGCATCCTGAAGAGTAGTATGAGCCCACTTGGGCCTCGGCTCTGGCTCTACATCTACATCTGCATGCACTGAATCTACATCTGACTGTATTGACTATGTATTTGGATCATCTGAATCCTATGAATCGGAATTATCATCTAAAGAAGAGTCGGCATTTGCATGCTCAACATCTCTGACAGGTGGAAAAACAAAGGTGTATGCATGCGGCTATTGAGGTACATGCAAGACACTTTCCTCGAATTAGACACTTTTCTCAATGATGAGTTGGTCCGATGAAAGATCAATAAGTCTGTATCCCTTCACACCATCAGGGTATCCGACAAAGATACACTCTGTGCTCTGTGGATCAAGTGCCTTCCTCTTTTCAGAGGGAATCTGGGCCCATGCACGTGAACCGAAAATACGAAAGTGGGTGACTTTCAGTTTGAGTCTGCTCCAAGCCTCGTAGGGGTTCTTATCCTTGATAGATCTATGTGGAGACATATTTTGGATGTAAGTTTCACAATTAAGTGCTTCGGCCCATAATCTCTGTGGAAGTGACTTTGCATGTAGCATGCAATATGCCATCTCTTTTAGAGATCTATTTTTCTGCTCAACAACTTCATTTTGTTGTGGAGTATAAGGAACCATGTGTTGCAACTGAATACCTGCCTCATGACAAAGATTTTGGATATCATGGTTGACATACTCTCCCTCGTTATCAGTTCGAAGGATTTTGGTTTTCTTTCATGACTGTGTCTCAACAAGGGCTTTGAAATGTTTGAGGTTTTAAAGACCTCTGATTTTTTCCTGAGAAAGAAAATCCATGTGAAGCGTGAGAAATCATCAACAAAAATGAGCACGTACCTTGATTTGTTGATTGATGGATGTCGAAAAGGGCCCATGATGTCACTATGCATCATATCTAAAGGAGAGGAAGCTCTCTGAGTCTTTCCTTTGTCAAATTTCTCTTGAGGGTGTTTTCCAAGAACACATCCCTCACAAATTCCTTTGGAGAAGTGGATGTCAGGTAGACCATCAACCATTCCTTGCTTGCTAAGTTGTTGCATATATCTGAAATTTAAATTCCCTAATCTTTCGTGCCATATCCTACTGCTTTCATCAACATGGGTAAGCAGTAATGTAGAATCTGGTTCAATAAATTCAGAAAATGTGTAGAGTCTAGATTGGTGATTTACCTCACTAGTAGCAACCCTAGAATTGGTTTGCATGTCATAGATATCCACTGCATCAAGTGTGAATATGACTCTCTTTCCGGTTCCATAGTTTTTCATATGATACATGGAGAGAATATTGATAGAAAGTTTGGGAATGTGCAACACATTCTCGAAGCTTCTGTTTGTGAGTTCAATCCTTCCTTTGTTGGTGACCTCTACTGGAGAGTTGTCCCCCATCAGAATAGGAGGACCTTTGCATGCATCCAGTGAAGAATAGACATCTTTTGTGGAAGCCATGTGGTGTGATGCACCTGAATCTATTATCCAAGCATCAAGAGAGGAGTTGATGGCAATTAAAGCATGGATAGAATTGCCTTTCTTGGGATTTTGATCTTTTGGCTTCTTCTTCTTAGCACACTTGAGGATGCGATCTCCAAGGTTGTTTTTCTTAATTATTTGAGTCATTGGATATAGCTCTTTCTACATACATGCGGATTATGTATGGAATCATTTTTGGCAGTATGTGCATTTCTCCCCTTTTCTTCCCTTTCCACATTTGGATAAGGAGGTATCGTTGAAGGGTTTTGAGTAGCCTTCCTTCTTCGGATTTGCATGAGCTTTCCTTTTGTATTTATATTTAGATTTCTGATATCAATGACCGCTTCCATCTTGCACAATAAGTGCATGCACCTTTGGGCCTTTGATTTTTCCCATGTTAATGAGCTTGGTCTACTCTTGTGTCATAGATTCGATAAATTCCTCAAGAGAAGGCATCTTTCAAGTGGCTCCAGAGGCGAATCTAACTAAATGGAATGTGGATAAAAACACTGATAATTTAGGACCAAGCTTGGAGAGAATGGTGAGAACCATTTTTTTCTCCTCCTTAGATTTATCAACCCCGCAAACCTTGAGTTGCGACAGTAAATCCTTATGTTTTGTAAAGAAATCATGGTTATTGTCGAAGATTTTTGGATCCAATGTGAGAAATTAAACCTCGAGCATGTGTCCCCTCATCTCTTCCTTTGTTCCAAAGAGCCCTTCCATGGTGGTTTAGGATTCATTGGGGGTTTTACAGGAAGATATGTGAAAAATGAGATCGGGACAAATGAGACTGCAAATTGTTCTGAATGCTTCATCCATTCGATTTAGATACTTGGATTTTTCTATGGCTGATGTTTGTTTTGTCTTTGTGTTCATGGTTAACTTGTACAATCCTATGCTTTGAATATGCATGATCATATTCTCCTTCCATGCAAAGTAATTGTAAGGCGTAGGAATGAATTCTTTTAAAAATTCCATTTTCCCATTGTCTTCGGTACCTGCAAAAATAATTTGGTGTGGATTTTACCTAGAAGTCTGTCAGATTTTAAATGTGTTTAACCTGCACAGAATAGATCTATCTTGGAATTGACATACACAATTGTAGATAAAATAGAAGAAAAGAGAATCAAGAGAGAAAGAATGGAAGAATTCTCATTAACCAAATGAATGAATGATCATTTACACATGATATACTTTGTATAACTCAACCAATGTGCACTGGAGGAGAATCCAATGCGCCATAGTGGTGGTCTAGAGTGATATGGACACACACCAATAGTTATGGGAGTAAACTGCCACCTATTCTAGTCTCTTAGGCAGTTATAGGAGTGAACAACCACCTAGTTGAGTTAACTAGTCTAGCAGTCTTCAGTTAACTGACTGACACAAAGTGAAGTGAGGAGGAGATCAGGGAATCAAGGGTAATGCACTAGTATAGTGATGATCCCAAGGACAATGTGAATTAGTTGGTGATGATCCCAATGTTGCATGGTGATAATCCCATTGTAGCATCTAGACTCCACTCAACTGATCAAACTGAAGTGAAAACTGAAGAGAATATTCTCCTTAGAGGAATATTCTTCCTAAAATATAGGAGACTGAATAATGACTAATAAACAAGGAAAAACCTTAGGAAAAATAAATCCTAGGTGTGTGTGAAGTAACTCCAACAAGACTCAAGTATTTTCACAACAACCTTCCTCCCCAGAGAAACAAAAATGGGTAACTAAGCTCTTTGGATATTATTATGATATCATTTACAACAAAGGAAAAGAAAATGTGGTTGTTGACGCTCTTTCTCAAAAATATGAAGATGAAGGGTCCCTTTTCTCCCTCTTTTTCATTGTACCAGATTGGTTCCAAGTTGTTCGCCAGGAATGGCTACAAGATCCTAAAATTTCGCATCTGATCCAACAATTGCAATCCAATTCTCGAGTTTCCCCAAGGTACTCTTGGCACAATGATGAGATTCTCTACAAAGGTCATTTGTATTTAATTAAACAGACACAACTTAAATCCACGGTGCTTTCTGAGCTTTATGGTACACCCACAGTTGGGCACTCAGGGTTCACCAAAACCTATGACCGGGTCAAACGTTCTTTTTCCTAGGCTGGTATGAAAAAGGATGTTCTCACCTTTGTGGAAGAATGTGATGTTTATCAATGCAACAAGGGCGAAACAATCAAAGCTCCTGGCACACTCCAACCGCTTTCGATTCCACCTGCTATTTGGAGGGACATCTCTATGGATTTTATTGTGGGATTACCTAAATCAGGCAATAAGTCAGTCATCATGGTGGTCATTGATCGTCTTTCCAAGTATGCTCATTTATGTGCTCTTCAACACCCATTTACTGCATCCACTGTAGCTCATCTTTTCATGGATAATGTCTTCAAGATTCATGGCATGCCTCATTCTATTGTTTCTGATCGAGATCCCACTTTCACCAGCAATTTTTGGCAAGATATGCTCAGGCTACAGGGCACCCAATTGCATCTCAGCACCACCTATCATCCCCAGACTGATGGTCAAACTAAAGTTGTCAACAAGTGTTTGGAGACTTATTTGAGGTGTTTTGCCTCTAAAAGGAAAATTCAATGGGCTCAATGGTTACCATTAGTTGAATGGTGGTACAACACTTCTTACCATACAACTACTCGCATGACTCCTTTTGAAGAAGTATATGGACAAAATCCACCTTTCATTCTCTCCTACATGCCAGGTGTCTCGAAGGTCTAGGTGGTTGACCAAATGCTTACAGTCAAGAGGCTATTCTTCGTACCCTCAAAGAGAATTTTTTCATGGCTCAAAATTGCATGAAGCAACAAGTCGATCAAGGTCGCTCAGAACGTCAATTTGTTGAAGGAGACCAGGTATTTCTTTGACTGCGACCTTATAAGAAAACTTCACTCGAGGCCGAAAATTGTCACAAACTAACGCCCACATTTTATGGTCCTTATACCATTCTCAAGCATGTGGAACATGTGGCCTATCAGTTAGCTTTTCCTAGTCCTTCTAAGCTCCATCCTTTTTTTCATGTCTCTTGCTTAAAGAAGGTGATTGGAACTAAGTGTCAAACTCAAACCAACCTTCCCAAGTTAGATGAAGAATGATCCATCTGGTTGCAGCCACAAGCAGTTTTGGACCAGCATGAGCGTCATATTCGTCAACGCACCATCAAGAAAGTGTTAGTCCAGTGGAAAGATACAACTCTAGCAGATACCACCTAGGATCCAACTAACATTTTGCAACAATTCCCTCATCTCAAGCCTTGAGGACAAGGATTATTTTAAGGGGGAGTGCATGGTAGGGACCTAACCTACATAACCCCTCAAGTGGGTAGAATAATATATTTCCATGTAATAAAGGTCAATATTAATAAGGCCTAGCAATAAGGAGGAATAAGTCAAAGGTAAAAAGACCTAATAGAAGTTTTTGCTTCTAGAAGGATCTTCCTCTAGAGTGTTCTTTTAGATATATAGATTTAGTATAAATAGGATTAAAGGGTATGAGAAGTTTTGTCTTGAAGAATTATTGTAATAGATCTCTCCTCTGTTGGAGGTTTCCCCCTCGAAGAGGCAAGTGAACCTTGTTTCCTATTAATAAAGGTATAATTCTGGTGTTGTGGTTCCATATAATTTGTTGTTTCGTTGTTATCTCTGCAATATTTTTGTATTTTTTTTTGTCTCGGTGTTATTTTCTACATTATTTATCTTCTCTGCTAATATAATGGACCTGGTACCTTACATGATCCCATGTTATATCGTGCCACACAAACGTTTCCTCTCCATGCACTAGATATAACAGCGAAAGTAACATAATACAACTGTGTGCACAAGCATACTAAGCACCCAACATTATTGTGTATGTAATCTACTCTGAACATGTGACCACTACTGCACACACAACCATTATGGCGCCACACACAAATTATGTTCTCCTTGTGTGCACATAATGCTTCCCTATGCACACAAGTGAATCCAGCCTCTTGTGCGCATAGAGCATTTCCCTGTGCACACATCCATTCTAACCTCACCTCAGAGACTCATGAATAACAATAAGCAACATTATACAGAATAACAACAATTACTTATATGCAACATCATACAAGAATTAAACCCATATCAGAGATAGGTAATTAAGCACACAATAAATGAGACAGGCACATAAAGGACACTTGTCTTTTATGAAAAGTCACCAACTGTGCACAGAGCTCAGATGTTCCTCCCATCCATAGAATATGTTGCTCATAAACTTTCAGCAATAGGTCATCCCCTAGCTAGGGCTTAAACTCCACCAAGGAAAAAGGATTCCTAATGCCAGGCTAAGGTCTGATAATCAACATAATTGTTCAGTTCAAGGTGCCCACTACTACAACTAGCCTACAATCTCGCATTCCCCACATGCTTGTCCCCCCGGAAGTGTGCTCCTTCTCTGCTTAACATTCCTTTGAATTCCCCAGTTCCCTTCCAGATATTCAACAACAGGTCGAACAGGAAGTCTCAGAGCACTAAAACTAATTCCCAACGCACCAGGAAATAATTCCCAGAAAAACTCTCACCTGGAGAGAATGCTCACGGTCCTGACAACCCACCTCTTCATCAATAAATATCTCACCTAGAGAGAATGATCATGGGCCTGACAACTCCACATGAGGTATGGTTTGGTAAGAATCCTTCAATTTCACATCACAAAGTCTTTGGTTGTGATGCATTTGTGCATGTTCCCATGGAAAAGAGGAACAAGCTACACAAGAAGGAAATTAAATGTATTTTCATTGGATACAAGGATGGAATGAAAGGATATAAGCTCTAGGATCCCACATCAAGGAAAAAAATGTACAATTGAGATGTGGTCTTTAGGGAAGTCGGTGGAACTTCCAACTCTGAAGAAGTTCAAACGGAGAAAGAACTAGAGAAGGTCGTGTTTGAACTAAGGAACAAAGAAGATGATTAAGATGAGTCGATTGAATCAGATGAAGAGGTGGAATAGTTGAATCCAGTTGTAAGGATGTTTGAACAAGTAAGAAAACTAGTTGAAAGGTACATTCTGCCTGATTTATGTTTTGCATTTGTGTTATCTACCACTGATGAGGAGCCCAAGTCGGTCAGGGAGGAAGTCAACTCGACAAAGGATAAACTCTGGAAGGATGCCATGGTTGAAGAAATGGAATCCTTATACAAGAACGAGACATGGGATTTAATCAAATTACCTAATGGAATAAAACTCGTCAGTAGCAAATGGGTTTTCAAGAAAAAGATGAATGCAGCAGGTCAAGTCCAGAAAATGAAAGCTCGACTGATAGCGAAAGGATATTCCCAAGTTGAAGAATTCGACTTTGGTGAGATTTTTTCCTTTAATGTTGCAAAATTAAATTACATTATAGTACTAATGTCTTTGGCTGCAACATTTGATCTTGAGATAAAGAAAATGGATGTGAAGATAGTGTTCCTACATGAGGACCTGGAAAAATAAATCTACTTGAAACAACCTAAAGGATTTGTAGTAAAGGGAAAGAAAGAGATGTGCAATTTGAAAAGATCCCTTTATGGTACCAGAAGTTTGATACACACATCCTTAGTATGGGATTTTTTAGAAGAAAGGTTGATCACTGTGTATATTCCAAGGAAGAAGGTGGTTGTTCCATATATGTAGCTTTGTATGTTGACAACATGTTGTTGGCCAGAAACAATATGGATGCAATAAAGGAGGTCAAAAAGTAGTTATCCTCAAATTTTGGCACGAAGGATATCGATGCATCAAACTTCATTATGGGATTGGAGATCAAGAGAGATCGGGAAGTTAGAAAACTTTGGTTGAACTAGAGGAAATACATTGAAATAGTTTTGAAGTGTTTCAACATGTAGTATTGCAAACCGATCAAGGTACCAATTCCCATGGGAGAAAAACTAACTGATGAACAATGTCCAAAGACACATGAAGAAATAGAGGACAAGGCACATGTTCCCTATGCTAATGTTGTTGGTAGTATGATGTATGTGATGGTCTGTACTTGTCTAGACATTGCTCATGAAGAGGGAGTATTGAGCATATACATGCCGACACCTGGGAAATAGCACTAAACAACTATCAAGAGAGTGTTCAGGTATTTGTGTGGCACGCAAGATTATGCTATATGCTACCAAGGAAAGCCTAAAGTTGATAGTGAATTAAATGTACATGGCTTTGTCAATGTCGATTCGACTGGAGATCTGGATCAACAAAGGTCGACTAGTGGATATGTGTTGAATATGTTCGGTAGAGAAAGTAGTTGGATGAGTAAGAGATAGGGGATTGTAGCCTTGTCGACAACAGAAGTTGAATACATGGAAACCACTCATGGAAGAAAATAAGCACTATGGTTGCATCGACTATGTCCAGGGATCGAGTTTAAGAAGAGAACTATGAAGATAAATTGTGATAGTTAAAGCACAATATTTCTCGCAAAGATCCCAACGTATCATTCCAAGACAAAGCATATTGATGTACAATACCATTTTGTGAGAGACATGGTGGAAAGTAAGGTGTTGTTGGAGAAGGTAGACACTTTGGAAAACATAAATTTTCAGTGAACAAATGTTCATTTTCTCCTGTATCAAACAAGAAGACAACAAGTGGGAGATTGTTGGGTTGTTATATTCTTTGCAGTGAAAGAATAGTTATCCGACTGTCTAGTCGAGGTGGATCGACTGGGTGATACTTCGACCGACGAGTTAATTCGAGTCGATGATTAAGTCAAAGGTCGAAGTGATCGATCGAGAAGTCAAAGTCGAAGTATTTGATAGAAAATCGAAGGGTCAACTGATAGATGGTCGGCATGAGGTTGAGTGGCAGTCGACTAAATATCAAGTGGAGGCCGACAGGGTAGTCGACTGGTAAACCCACTGAATTCAACTGTAACAGAATCCCAAGATTTTTAGGATTTGTAACCAATCATCTGCGTGGATTTGTAACCATTTTTGGGTGCCATGATTCAGGGTTTTGCATGTTGTAAAGCTTATAAATAAGGTGTGTTCTAATTGTATTAAGTTGGTGTTCATGCTAATCTTTAACAGAAGGTTATTGGTCATGTAGATGTAATTCGAATTTGTTGGAGGGTTGTTCTTGTGTAAAGAAAGAGAGTATGATGGTGATTGTGTATTAGGTGTAGACCAAGGTTAGTCATGTAACTCTTTATTCAATGAATGAATAAAACAATAAGAGAGAAAGACGCTCAAGGAATGTTGGTTTTCCCGATTTTTTCTTTCTAGGATAAAATGTCTGTGTACAATGTGGTGATTTTCTTTATTACTTAAATATTTCTTTGCTTTCTTGGTTGGTTTAGTGCGAGTCTTTATTTCTCATCAGTAGGAAGGATCTTACCACAAAATTTAGTTGTATTGTCCTAGTCATATTCGACGCAATTATAAAAATGCTTAAGAATGTTTGTAGAACAACCTCATAGAGAACATTGAACTAAGGGATGCCACACACACAATGCAATGTTTGTCAACATAATGATTTCATTACTTTTTATTATTTCAAAGATGCAATGTTCAAAGAATTGAAAATGTATTCACATTATGTATGTAAGCAGTGTTGAAATTTGATGCTCATGCTTTCTCATCAAATACAAAATCAACAACGAAAAATATTTTTACTCCCTTTTAGTTTGTATTCATACAATACGCAAAGTATACAAAATTGATAATATTGGACAAAAATAACGAACACATGAGATAAATGGGTACTTAACTTAAAGTTGTTAAAGGTGAGGCCAAGAGATAAACACAAAATTGGTTGAATTTTTTGTCTTTATTTCAAGCCTACAATTCATCTACTATCCAATATTTTAACTTCTCCCTCCCTCATTCCCAATGTCTCAAAGATGAGTTATAATTTGATCACCTAATTCGTTGAATTTTTTTGTTTTGTTTCCAGCTTACAATTCCTCCACAATCCAAGATTCTAACTCCTCCTTCCCTCATTCCCAATGTTTCGAAAATGAGTTAATCTTTGATTACAAATTCTAAAGATTGAAGCATTTATCTCTGAATTTTATTTATTTATTTTTACATGTAACTATTCACCCCATCCTCCAACTTGTAGGAAAGGGTGAGATATTCCCCATGGCTAATGCTTTAGTCAACAATTGACTCACAAAAAGAAAACCTGTAACAAATGGGATTTGAACCCGACTGCAAAGGATACCAATTCTCGCCAACCTAGTGTTTTGAAAAGCTTTATATTTTCATTTTCATTTTCATATCCTCTCCAATATTCCAAGGTGGATCCTTTCCATTTGCCTAGTGTTAAAATAAATATATGGTATTTGTAAATGCTTCAATATATCTATTTGTCATGAAATTTGTCTTAAATGCTTCAAAGTAGTGAACATTAATTTGATGATGGATACAATATATTTATTTTAACTCCTTTGTGAAACATTAGGCGGATGGGAAGGATCTAATTTAGAATATTGGAGAGGATACAAAAATGAAAATATAAAGCTTTGTGAAACACTAGACTGGTGGCAAGGATAAATTATAATATGAGAGAGAAGAGGAAGTTACACACACAATTTGAGTGGGTCGAATGGTTAAGAACATGTGTTTCCTCATATGAGGTCATAAGTTTTAATATAAAAGGGGGTAGGGTATGTAGACCTCCATAGACTTTAGCAGTTAAATCATTGCATGGAGAAGGTCCCTTGTCCCACAAACAAAGAGGTCTCATACACCAACTTAATATCTAGCTCGATTATAACCTTAAAAAATTATATATATATATATATATATATATATATATATATATATATATATATATATATATATATATATATATATCCACTCAAATCAATTTGACCTATCAAACCTATGTTAAGTCTTTTTGATAATGGAGAAAAACCAACTCCGATATCTCATATGTTTTTTCTCACCACACCCCTGCAAAGGCTCTACACTTGTCCAAATTAGAACATGGGTTATTTGCATGTTGCATACGTAACACACTACACTAACCACTAAGCTAGCGGCGAATTAGAAAAGTGTTGACTAGAACGCAGGACGACAAATATGCAACAATATACATAGTGTTTATGCAATAGTATGCAACCCATATTGTGAAATTATATATAATATAATTCAACACTATATTGTAAAGTTATATATAATATAGTTTAACACCTATAAAATGACAAAAAAAAATTATTATTTACTATTTAAAATTTATAAAGGAACATTTTTTTCCATATCAATCTTAACAATTTTTTCCTAAAATTGTTAAAATTAAACATTAGATTTTAACACTATCCATAAATATGACTAACTTTTTTTAAATCACTTATTATCATTAAAACTAACCCATTTAAATTGAATTATTTGATTATTTCACATACTTATCTTTTCAACATTAAATTAAATTAAATTATATATATATAATAAGTTTAGAACCAGAAAAGAAAAAAAAAATATAGTTAAATTGAATATTCGCCGATATATATATAAACATGAATGTGAATATATTTAGAATATGTATACGTTTAGAACTCAGAAAAGAGAAAAACGTATAGTTAAATTGAATATTCGCCGTAATAAGTGCATCTCACTTTCCACATAAATTTGCTTTGATTCGTGTGCGACATACATTAGGATTTTTATATACAACGTGCCTGAAATTTATGAGTTTGTTGGGAGTGCTTACTTCTTTATTGATAACCATTTGCACCAAGCATATAATAAAATTGAGAGAAGCAAAGCAAAAAGAGGAGTACTTCAGATTTTTATAATTAAAAAACAATGAAAAGCGTACGGAGTCGTTGATTTGTATAGTCTAAGAAATAATAAAATTGAGAGAAGCAAAGCAAAGAGAGGAGTACTTCAGTTTTTTATAATTAAAAAACAATGAAAAGTGTACGGAGTCGTTGATTTGTATAGTCTAAGAAATAATATCAAGATGTAGGTAATGATTATATAGTTAGATAGACAAATATATTTTATTAAATTATTTTTTTAATATGAAGTAATAAAGATGTAGGTAATGATTATATAGTGATATAGATAAATTGATTTTTTTAATATGAAGTTATAAAGTTTATATTTTATGTTTCATTAAAATAAATAAAGTAAGAAATTATAATTTTTAATGTTAGTAGTATAATGGTAAAGTTCAAATCATGAACTTGTTTACTCATTATTTTAATATTTGTTTTCCCTATATTAAGGATTAGTTGTACCATGGCTATCCTTCAATTATTTGTTTCTTGATTGCATCACCTTATGAGATAATTCGTTGTATCTTTATTTAGATATTTCTAAAATGATTTCTAATATTTAAGATGTAAATTCGATAGGTTTATAATGTGTGAATATGTTGCATAATATTGAAGGGTTGCTTGGTTTCTACTTTCCTTTTTGCATATTCAATATAGCATTTTCTTTCATGACTATTGTAGTTGTCATCATCTTTTATTATATATTTCAACTTGTGTGAGTTGGTTTTTAGTAGTGCTATTATATGCTTTTCATACCATAGGATGTTGAGCTTTAATTAGTTTTTCTCTTTGATCTCATTTTGTTTGTTGAAGTTGTTTATGTAGTATTGTTGTTTTATTTTAGGCTATTTTCTCAATTACTCTTCTTGTAACATTCTTGTACATGACTTTTCAACACCTTTTTATCTATTAGACACTTTTATTCTTTTATATTTCACTCTTTGCAATGTTGATTTCATGTTTTCTTCCTCATTTTTAGCTCATATTAGTTGATTTTAATTGGTAATGTGTCGTCTTTTTTGCCTTGTTTTTTGTGTTGCCTCGATTTTTGTGTCCATTGTTGGGCGGTTTTTTGGCACATGTTTTTTTTTGCCAATGGTTTTCTATTTCCAGTTAAGGAATTAGGGTTGTTGACTAATCCAAGTCATTGGGTTAAGATTTTGGATGTCGCTTGCTCCTATATGTATATTGTATTGTAAACAATGTAAGGTGTGGATGAATATATAATATGTTGGTTTTCTCAGTTTGGATTTCTCGGGGAAAAATATATGTGTAATGTGTGTATTTTCCATTGTATATTTTATGTTCTTTTATTGAAAATATGTTTGTAGTAAAATAGTGTACAAGGTTAAAATCTACATTACAACAGTGAATTGTGGAGTAAGGGAACAATTTTGAGGGTTTCTGTAGGATTGGGGCACACTGTCAAAGGAAGAGAGGTTTGATTTGGCTAGAGGACATTGGATCTGAGGTATATTTTTCTACAGGAGTGTTTGTCATCCCTAAGGTGACTTTTCCCATCAGGTTTTGGAGGTTTATCACTCCATATTTATTTATTCTCTAAGTTGGGCGAATTTCTGAAGGAGAATGCACTTGTCCATAGAGATACAAGGCTTTGGAGGGTCAGATTTGCAGCTACATCCAAGGAAACTCATCATAGGGGATAGCCATCTCATATCCTATAGGAATACACCATCATTGCAATGTTTGGAGGCCAGATCTAACAGGGCTAAAATTCCAAGGAGGGTTTCCAGTCAGAGAGGGGCGCAACTTGGCCAGAATATCCAACCAAAGAACATAAGGGAAAGAAATTGATCTTCCAGGTCTTGCATGCATCTATTGGGGGTTCAAGAGAGCTCATCTCTCTCTATAATTATTGTATCTTGGAACTATTCTCAACCACACACATTATTCTTCCATCTATCCCAAATCTATCCATCTCTTGTACTAAGGTCATCTTATATATTAAATAAATGCAGAACTGAAGTATTGTGGCTATCCATCTCTTGTGTTATTTTTGTTGTATATTGTTGTTTATCAGTTGTTGTTCTATTTCAATCATTTACTTGCTGCAAAAAAATTTATATCCAAACCCCAACGTAACTTTAGAAGAAAAGAAAACAAATTGTTTGATAAAATACCACAATAAAAAACACAAGACTCCACAGATTTCTTGGTAGATCTACTTGGGATTTTTACATTATGTTTGTTCATTCACATGACGTTGACCTTGATCATTTGATCCCTTATTAAATAATTTATCCTCTATTCCAATATGAGTAAGGATATTGAAACTCCCTCTCCATTTTTGGAATGATGTTTTCCTTCAAGCAACTGGTTAGTATCTTGAAATGTTTAACTTAAGTTTGCATGATGTATTTTAGGCCAGTTTACACCTTTGCAAGTATATGTGTGGAGGTCAAAGTTGACCCTAGTGTTCTATGGGAAATAATTTTATATGTCGAGGGAGTATTTTGGAAACAAAAGATGCATTTTGAAATAATTGATTTTAGGTGCAAATCTTGTTTTTAGATTGGTCACTTGGCCACTTATTGTCGTAAGAGGGATTGTGAATTTTCCCCTACAAGGGCACCCACCCAAAAGAAAGGGAATAAATTCAAAGCCACTTTTTGGAATGGTGCAAAATTATTGTTGATATTGTGGTAGTTGTGGGAGGTATTAACCTCTACATGTAACCCTGACAAGAATAGAATAATTTGGGAAGCAAGAGAAACCCTAAAATGTTGGATAATAACCCTAGGAGGCAAGTCGACTCAAGAGAATATTTATTATTGAGTTATTAGCCTCCAGAAGTAGAAGTTGGCCTAGTTAGTTCACTTGGAAGACTATAAATAAGAGGGTGCTAGAGCTCATTTGTCACCTCACCTATCACAACTACATAAGGCCAGTGGTGTGCAAGTTTCGAGAGGAGCTACAGCTGCAACTAGAAAATTTCGGTTTTGGATTGGATTTTCTTCTTGGATTTTGGTTATTCTTTCTTGGTGTGCTAGCCTTGGAGAGAGGTACGCTACCTTGATTGGCTATTGGTTCTAGGGTTTTCTTCCAGAATTATTCTCTCTGTCAAGGTTAACATGCTCAGGGCTGGCATTTGTGCCTATGGTTGGGTGACAATATTGAGATATTGTCTATAGTGAAACGAGCACACATATTATTCTAACAGTTTATGGGCCCACACTATCTTTGGACAGTCTAACCGTTGGAAGATAGATTGGGAGGATTTGCTCAGTTATAGTTGTAGTTGCAGTCAAAGTTTTGTTGCAACAACAAAACCCTAACCCTCTTATTAATGCACCTTAAGTGAGGATATTGACCTAATTTCTAGATAACCTAGTGCACCCTAGCCTAGCGCACCTCCTAGTACTCTCATCAAGCCAAGACGTCAAGTTTGAGTTTTTGGTCAAAGTCAAAGGTTGACCAAGTCAAAGCAGCAATGACTTACTCTATGAAATCAGAAAACAAGTTAGAAGGGGCTTCTAACTTCAGAGCATGGAAAACAAGGATTTATCTCATCCTTGCCAAGAATAAAGTGTTGGATCTCGTGAAAGGCAAGATCATGGAACCACAATTTGAAGTAGGAAAAGAGAAGGAACCTCAGAACATTGCAATTATGAAGAAGTTCAAGGACAATGACATCAATTCTATGAGTATCATAGTGGACTCTATAAAAGACCAATTGATACCCTACATTTCTCATCTTGACTCATCTAAGAAGATGTATGATGACCTAACTAACCTCTTCTTAGTAAAAAATATTTGACATGTAATGAGTTTGAAGAATGAGCTTCGTGACATGAAAATGAATGATAATGATAGCATAACATCATACTTTATGAGAATATCTCAGTTAAGAGATCAACTACAAGCTATTGAATAAATCATTTCAAGGAACTGGTAAATATAGTACTCAACAACATTCCCAAGACATGGGATGCATTTTCCACAAGCATGAACACATAAAAGGAGTATCTCACATTTGAAGAACTTTGGAATTGTTGTGCACAAGAAGAATCAAGGATTAACACAAAAAAGAAATCCCAAAAGAAATATGATGATCAAGCCTTCACAACAAAATTCAAGAATTTCGGGAATAAGAGGAAGTTTGGCTTAAGGAAGGAAACAGATGAAGCAACAATTGCCAAAAAAAAAGGAAACCTCAAAGAAAGTTAAGCGGGATGAAGCAGACTTCTTCTTCTAGTCAAGGTAACAATATTCTTCTATGACATAGTTATTGTACATACCATGTTTACGTAGTTCCTGTACATATCATGCATATCTATTTATTATAAGATAAGATGATCAGTGAAACAATACCTATGGATGAATAAAAAAATAAGGATTTATATGACTACAAGTCAAGTAATGTACATGAAAAGGATGAAGTGTGTTGACAATCTTTGGTGACAAATTCCTGAGGAATCTGTTATATAAGTAACAACTGCCAGATAGGCCGAAATTGGAATCAAACTTGAAGAGACCCAGAAAGATTTAGACCAGAAATAAGTCAATAATTAAGAGGAAACTAGATTAAGACTTGTGACACTTTGCAGAAAGCAATAAGGATGCAGACGAAAGAGTGGACTCTCTTAGATGGAGGGAGCTGATTGCAAAATTCCAAAAGAAGAGCATGCATTCATGCTCGAAGCCAAGATTAGGAGGGAGCTAATCCTAAATGATATGATCCATTAAAAGATCCATGAAGATTATGAAGTATATTTCCATGTTCCCATTGAAAGTAGCAGCCATGATAAAAAAACACGTGATCAGAAGCTCTGAATATCCTTGGTTGTCCATCTAAATTTATGCTCCTATAACAAAAAGAAGAAGTTGGAACCTTCAGAAAGGAAGGGCATAGAATCTATAGAAGATTCCATGGACTCCAACATTGAAGTTGAGGAAGAACATGAAGATTCCAAGAAAGAAATAAAAGTCAAAACAACCAATTGAACAAGTTATTATACCGAGAATCATAAGACTACCAGCTTGGTTTGAACCCACTAGAAGAAATCAAGCAGAAGAAATGGAAGTTCTGATGAAGAATAGTATATGTAAGAAAATGTGAAAAATAATTATGAATGGAAGCATTGTGAGATTCAGAACTACAAGTTCTTCCAGAAGGAGGGAGAAGACTATGACGATGTAGCTTGTTCTAGTAAACTAGATATACCTCTTGCAATATTCATGTAAAAGATTGTTCTTCCCAATAAAACAAATTGAGAAAGAAGCGTATACCAAAAAGAGACCCATGTATGAAGATAGAAGAAGACCTTGTATGGATTCAAGCAGCTTGATGCAGAGTATCTCATATACAACAAAAACGTGGCAAAAACTTTCTATGATAGAGAAAGTGTATCAGAATGATTACTCAGAAGTCTGGGATGATGGATTGCTAATCCATGGAAAACTCCCATGATGACATATCTAAAGAATTTGAGAGACTCCAATATAGTAGAACCGTATCTATATCGAAAATTCATTGGCTCGTTAATGTATTTGGAAAATACTCATCCGGATATTTTCCTTGTGGAACGTTTGAGTTATGATATATAGTTGCATGGATTTATCGAGTGAAGATGAAGAAAGAAGTGATGCTTGGATATGTTTTAGTTTGAGCTTTGTCATGATGTCATGGGTTAGTAGGAAACAAAAGTTTGTTGCACTCAACACTACAGAAGAAAAGTATATTGCATCTTGTGATGCTTGTAATGTGGCTCCATAAGTTGGTTTCTGGACCATCTGATCAGGTGTTGAATTCGACCATGATATATTGTAATGATCATAGCCATGTGAAGCTTTTAGAGAAACCGATGTTCCATGACAGGCCGAAGTACATTGAGATCAAGCATTATATTCTACATGATAAATTCCAAAAGAGATAAGTGGTTCTCCAGTATATCTCCACAAATGAGCAAGAAGATATTTTGGTAAAGCCTCTATCCAAGATGAAAAGTTTGCATACTTAAGAGACAAGTTGGGGATCATGGAGACAATTTCCTTATTGGAAAAGGAAGTGATTACTCCCAGGTTGGGAGGGAGCATTGATATGTTATTGATTTATGGACAGACATTTTCCAGTTCAGAAAATGGTCTAGGATGTGCAATTCCTTTCCAGTTCGGAAAGTGGTTCGAGATTTCTGATGGACAAGCATTTTCCAGTTTGGAAAATGGTCCAGATCGGACAGTCATTTTCATAATGAAAATGGTCTGATAGATTGTTGATGTACCATAGACAGTTATTCCCCTTGTGGTTAGTGTGGGGGAATGGTCTAGGACAATCATTCTTCTTGGAAGTCACTCTGAGTAATCGTCAAGTAGAATGACCCTCCTCATTGGGTAGTCATTCTTTCGAAGTTCATAGTTGTGAGAAATTTTAAAGAATGGTTCGTTTTGGAGGTTGATGCAAGACATTCATTTCCATTAGGAAATGGTCTGAATAGTCATTCCCTAGGGAAGACTCATTCTCTCTAGGTTGCACTATGATTAGTGCCGGAGGAATGGACCTGTTAGGTGAATGGTCCAGGTTCAGCAATCGGGGACATGCATTCCCTAGGGCAGACTCATTCTCTCTAGGTTGCACTATGATTAGTGCCGAAGGAATGGCCCAATTAGGTGAATGGTCCAGGCTCAGAAATCAGGGATAATTATTATTCTATGCTTGGGAAGAATAGTCCAGATAACCCATGGCTGATGTTTTACTTTCTGAGAGAAAATGCTCTTCCATATCTCATAGATGTGAGTGGAAGAATGGCCCAGATGACTCAATTTGCATCATGATATTGTTATGCAGGTTGATATCAGATGAATGATTTTTGTGGAGACTGTATGTCTCTGGATAGTAGATGTATGCTATTGTGGTGGATGTGTTTCATTGGTTGTGACTATGTGTCACTGGTTAGTAGCTGTGTGCTACTAGGTTTGGTTGTGTACCACTGGATAGTATTTGTGTACTACTATTGATAGACACAATTGTGTTATATTGAATGGAATTGTTCTAATTGCCATGGAGACTACCACTAGTGTTGGAGATAATTTTCGCCTAGATGGATAGTCAGTATACTGGTGGAAAAACATTCTCCTTGTGGAAAATGGTCTAGGATAGTCATTCTTCTAGGATGTATGTCCATATTAGAAGAATAGTCCTTGTAGCACATGGCGTGGCTTCCAACATCTATTGGAACAATTATTCTTCTAGGACATATGTCCAGACTAGAAGAATGATTATCGTATCACTTTGTGGAGTGAGTGACTAATTCCACATCATGTCTGATTACTGAGATGGAGTATGGATTCAAGAGATGGTGCATTTGAAGCTATCAGATGATACTGATAATGATGATGGTGCTCATGATTTGACCATGAGATAGCCTGTGTGGCTATAATGGTGCTATCGGTTGAATGATATGTTTGTGCTCAAGACCATTTCCTTTAATACCTCCCTAGCTAGGAGGGAGTGTTGATATTATGGTAGTTGCAGGAGGTATTATCTTCTACATGTAGCCCTAACAATATTAGAATATTTCGGGAAGCAAGAGAAACCCTAAAACGTTGGATAATAACCCTAGGAGGCAAGTCGGCTCAAGAGAATATTTATTATTGAGTTATTAGCCTCCAGAAGTAGAAGTCGGCCCAGTTAGGTCACTTGGAAGAATATAAATAAACGGGCACTAGAGCTCATTTGTCACCTCACCTCTCACAACTGCATAAGGATAGTGGTACATAATTTTGGAGAGGCGTTGTAGTTGTAGTTGTTGCAACTGGAAAATTTTGGTTTTGGCTTGGACTTTCTCTTGGTTATGGTTTGGACTTTCTGTTTGGATTTTGGTTATTCTTGTTTGGTGCACTAGCCCTAGAGAGAGGTATGCTACCTTGATTGGCTATTGGTTCTAGGGTTTGCTTCCAGAATTATTCTCTATGTCAAGGTTAAGGTGCTCGGGGTGGCATTTGGGCCTATGGTTAGGTGACAATATTGAGATATTGTCTATGGTGAAACTAGCACACCTATTATTCTAACAATTACATCATCCTATAGTTGGATCAAAGTACTTAGACAAAGAGGACAAGATGGAGTAGAAAATTTCCAAGGACAATCTAAATCTAACAAAGGAGGTACGACCTTTGCATGCTAAAGAATATTCGACTAACTCGAAGGATGCTAAAATTATTGATGGTGATACCCATTGCAAGGGAAATGGATTGAACTAAAGAAAATAAAGGAAAATAATGATATCACTGTTGAAGAAAGAGATCCTTCATTTTTAGAAGATTTTATCATTTTGGATTCAAAGTCTCCCTGTGTGATATGACAACTTTGACCTACTTGACAAAGTGAAAAGTGAGGAAGGAAAAATTCCTATAGTTCGGTGACTTGGTGACTTTAAAGAGTTAATATCAACAAAGGCACATTAACTCATTATTTTGTTGCTATAGGATGTGTAGTTTTGTAGGTAGAAAAAAAGTGTAATGGAATTTGCAAGAAATTTTTATTAAGACTTCTCTAATGAAATGGCCATCTTGGTAGAGCTAAACCAATGAAATTTTTTTGTATAATATAATATAAACACACACGAACATTGTTTTCCAAGGAAAAACTCATGGGATCCCCCTCTCTACCCTAGAATATTCAGATGGAAGATGATTGAAATGTCAACCATAATAGTAGTTGATAACCCCAAGGTACTCAAGTGGATTTGAAAATATGGCCTCCCACTCTACAACATGCCTTGGGTGAATGGTTCAACCAATTGAGATGACCCTTGGGGATACACACACACATAGAGCCTTAAGGGTTAGATCGATTTGAAAGACACTCATTTGTAAATTCCATAGAGCTCTCTAAATCCATATCTGTTAGGTCATTTGGGGTTATTAGTTGTCTCTATGGTTGAAGGTTAATTTTCCATTAATCTAGAAATTCCAAAGATGATTGGGGAGGTTACACATGAATCTATTTCTTTGAAATACACACATGTGTAGGAAAAAATAGTGGGGAAACCCAAAGGATGTTTCCCCACATTTATGGATGGCATCCCTAGTGTGTGTGTCTATTTATTCCATGGAAAATTTCTTAAGGAAACCCTCGAGGCGCTTCCTTGCATTCCATGAATGGAACCCGAGGTAAATTTCACCAAAGTATAATCCTAATATAGTGGGACTTTACCAAAATTTAACTTTCCAATGATCTACACCTTGAAATTGGTCGATCTAAACCAATTGAGCTAACCCATTGGGCTACACACATAGAGAGCTAACCCAATGATCTACACCTTGAAATTGGTCGATTTGAACCAATTGAGCTAACCCATTGGGATACACACATAGAGAGCTAACCCATTGGGATACAAATGTGTGTGTGTGTGTGTGTGTGTGTGTGTGTGTGTGTGTGTGTGTGTGTGTGTGTGTGTGTGTGAGAGAGAGAGAGAGAGAGAGAGAGAGTAGTCATGTCGTTGCTTACCATTCAAGATGTTGATGTTTGTATGGCCTAGTCGACCAATCATGGCCTATTTTGAATGGGTATTTGTATGGCCTATCCTTCTTAGTGAATAAGCCTTTGGGTTGACCAGTCATGGCCTATTTTGAATCGGTATATATATTTTTAGAAAAATATACATATACAAATTGGTTTTTTATTTTAAAAGTGGGTTGCATGGTAGCAACCACAAGCCCAACCTTTCTATACTAAAAATGATTCCAAGAGCATAAGACTTAACAAAATTGCTAGTTGGGCACACAATAAAACCATAATAGTCCATTATGGAAACCAAC